>SMSQ01022683.1:0-12617 GCA_019453375.1 Ctenoplectra terminalis | reverse complement strand
ATGACGATTCTTCAATTTAATAGAGGATTGTTACATATTGCTATAGACAAACCATGCATTTGCATAAATGTATCGCTTCTTCTTACCAATGCTTCTTTGATAGCAAAATATTTTATTATATGGCTGTTTGTCAGTAGAGGACGCTGAAATCAGCGTCGAAATTATAAGTCGGTACGATAGTTAAAATGGAATACGAAACTCCATAAAGCGAATTGTCTATTCGTACATCTTGTCGGTGGTTATAATATTCCGAAGTTATAATCGAATACAATCTTCAAAGAAGGGTCATATTAATTTTTCTAAGAGTTTTAATAAACTGTAATGAAAATAATACGCAGGACTGCTCAATCTATTTTTTTATATTCCTTATCATAATGTTGTTCATATTATTTGTAAATAAAATTTCATATAATTATATTTTAAGTTTTTGTTTTTTTAGTACCTTAATATCGAAATGATTTTATATTGAATTGAATTATACAGACACGCTATTATTTTTAATCAAATTGAATATAGTTATTTAATCTTAGAATATTTTTTAAATATTTATTGTAACACGTAATGACAAAATTTATGTGATATTACTAAATAAGTTACTTTAATCATTAACGCAGTAATTTAACTAAATTAAAAATTGTGCCATTACCTTAAAGAATATTTGAATAACGTTTAATTTTGACAAAAGACTATATGAAATTATACTTTATAAGCAATAACTCTTTTTAAGTTCTGTGTTATGCTATGTTCGGTAGTTAAAGTAGTTCCACGTTGGACATGCTCGCAAGGTGTACAACATGGCTACAAAGGAGAACAATCTTCCTGTATTATACGGGGAATTAAATAAGTTGGGCCAAAATGGGGAATACGAGAGGGCCATAAAAATTGCCAATAAAAGTGAGTTTTGGGGAATTTTTGAATTACGTCTACTTCTATAAATTTTCTATAAACCTAACCTGTTTTCTACTTTCTGAAGACATCAACTAAAAGACAAAAAAATTCTTCAGTTTTAGGCATTTCCCAAGACGAAGAAGCTGCTTTCCATTGCAAAGTTATTTGTTGCATTCAATTATCTAAGTTCAACGATGCTCTACAATTTATTACTAAGAACCCAAAACTAGCAGTGTACGTTCTCAATTTATCATCAGTACTGCACGCTAGTATTTAAGATAAAATTTTTGTTCAGTTAATATTAATTTTATTTAATTTAGAAAAATAATAAATATGTATTCTTTTGCAGTAACTTAGAATTTGAGAAAGCGTACTGTTTATACCGATTGAATCAAGTGCCTGAAGCCTTGAAAGTAGTAGAGAATGTCTCGAATCCCTCGTTGAAACTCAAGGAACTTAAAGCTCAAATATTGTACAGGTTTGAAAAATATGAAGAATGTTTCTCTGTGTACAGAGACATAATAAAAAATTCCAACGACGAGTACGAAGATGAAAGAGAAGCTAATCTTGCAGCAGTGGTTGTAAACTTAACAGTCGAGGGTTCTGTAAGTTCTAAATAATTAAAATCAATTAAACGTATATTTCAACATGCCCGCCTTCTATGTTTTTTTATAGAATATAGAGGTTCCTGTATTACGTGAAGACACGTACGAACTGATATATAATGCAGCTTGCTGTTTAATTGCACAAGGTAGCAAAGGAGACAAGACTACCTTGATCGAGGCAGAGAAGAAGCTCAGAGCAGCGGAGAAAATGTGTAAAGAAGGCTTGGAAGAAGACGGAGTCGGGGAAGAAGAGATAGAAGACGAATTGGGAATTATTCGTGTTCAGCTTGGATGTTGTCTTCAACTTCAAGGTCGTGAGAAAGAAGCTCAAGCGTTATATACTTCCGCTTTGAAAGCAAAACCGGATGATATAGCATTAGTAGCAGTTGCAAGCAATAATCTTGTGTGCCTCAATAAAGATCAAAATGTATTCGATAGCAAGAAAAGAATGAAAAGTGCTACGCACGATAGCTTAGAACATAAATTAACTTCTAGGCAAAGAAGGAACATCGCGTACAATCAATGTTTATTAGCTTTATACACTGACCAGGTATAGTTTAATTAGTGAAGCAATATTTAATTCGCCATTGCTCACATTTCATTATTATGTATTTTACTCGCAGGCAGAACAGTGTCAACAGCTTTGCAATAAACTTTCCAAGGATCATCCTGTACTGGCCGCGGACGCCATGTTCGTTAAAGCGGTACAATTTGGTAAAGAGGGCAAAGCAAAGGAAGCTGCAAAATTATTAATGCAGTATGCAGTTGGAGACAAAGAATTACAAATGAAACTGGTCTGCGTGCAACTTTTATTGAGCCAGGACGAGAGGCAGGAGGCAATTAATATTCTTGAAAATCTAAACGAAAGAGACAAATCGTTACCTGGAATTGTCAGCGCGCTAGTAACTCTTTACATGGCTGATAATAACCGTGAGGAAGCTTCAGCTGCTCTAAAAAATGCAGTCAACTATTACAAAAAGAACAAGGTACGTAAAAGTTAATTCTAATTCATTTTGGTTCACTTAATCTATTATTCCTTTTATATTTCTTTTTAGGAAGGCACCGCTAACTTAGGAGAGTTATGGCGACAGGCAGCTGATTTCTATTTACGCGGAGGAGAAATTAAAATAGCAGCTGACATTTTACAAGAAATGGTTGACGCCTCGCCTTCTGATACGAAGACGTTGGCGCAGTTGGTAGTCGCCTACGTACAGTTCTGTCCTGAAAAGGCGCAGCTACTATCGAAACGTTTACCACCGCTGCACGATCTCTCTGAAAGAACGGACGTCGATGCTTTAGAAAGTAGTAATTGGGTGATCGGTACCAAGGTGATCAAGAAAAGGGTAGAACCATCTCCAGGGTAACTAGTTATTTTTAAAAATATACTTGTTACGTATACTTGTTAGGTATAGTGCTAATCGATCGTTAATATCGTTTTCAGCAAACCTACTGTTGACGCGACACTGAAGAAACGCAAGAAGCGTAAACGCAAAGGAAAATTGCCTAAAAATTATGATCCAAACGTTCCACCGGATCCCGAACGATGGTTGCCCAGACACGAACGCAGCGGATTTAGAAAGAAACGCGATAGGAGGAATCGAGACGCCGCGATGAAGGGTACTCAGGGTGCTGCGGCGGGAGCTAGCGATATGTAGTACGTGTTCTAAAAATATATATATTATTTTTAAATTGGAAAGCATGTGATTGATAATTGTCATTGTCATTTATTTTTACAGTGATATTACCAAGATGCCAACAAACGCGAAACCTTCCCCTAACCCGCGACATAGTCCAGCGGTAGAAAGTTCCGGTCCGCGCCAACAGCAGCGTAAGGTTCAGCAAAAAAAGAAAAAGAAGGGAGGAAAATGGTAACGAGTCAATCGTGTTGGCGTACATTTGTCCGAAATATGTAGTATTTAGATACTGGTGCAGTGACCGATGATTGAACGATACACATCCAACGGATCGAATAACTTTTTCAATTATACACATTTTTTATTGTACATGTGTACAGTATAGGATACTGCCATTTTTAACGAGTGTATAGTGGAGGTGAAGATCTAGCGAAGTCGTAAATGAAAGAGTTACGCATAGATGATGGTAATCGCTGGCTGGGCCGTGAAAAGAATTAAAAAATTCTTCCTTTTTGCTACGGGTATTAGAGGATGGGACAAATTGAAAGGTGTCATAGTTAGAAAAATGCTAATATCTCGGCTTTCGATATATTAATATTTTTCTGAACGTTTAACTCGCTGATTTACGACCTCATTATATATCTGCCTCCGACTACTTTATACCGGTATTGTTCAAACACTACATATTAATAACTTTTGAATTTCCTACTAGATTAAAATGTAACTGACCTATGTGTGAGTTGAAAATATATACGAATGATATGGTACGTAAAATATTTTTATTCCTTTTTCTTCTTTTTTAATCCTTTTGTCAACATCTGACAAAGTCCGGAAATATAATATACAATATAGGTAACATGTTTCTTGCGTACATTGACTAGGATTTGGCGATACATATCTTTATTCCTCTGTTGGTAACAATTGTATATAAAAATACAATCTGTTTCGAATTCTTTTTTTTTTCTCTTAATAAATCTGTAATCCGTGTTGATAGATGGTGATTGTGCGTCAGATTTTTAACATTCATGTAACAGATTTATATATGTATATATAATATAATAAGTGGCATAATTCGTAACTACAATAATCTTATGTTTGCATATAATAATAATAATAATAATAATAGTAATAATAATAATAATAATAATAATAATAATAATAAAATGCCACGTTGTATTTTCAGTGTAGTTTCATTGCCGTGAAATCATAACTCTGTGAAAACACTTTGATTACATATAATTGTAGCATATATCGATGTATGTGCACGCACGCGTGCATGTGTAAAAGGATATCTTCGTTCCCTATCAATCTAACTTATTGTCTCGTATTATCATTGCACAACACAGCATTGTTTGTCGTTTATATATAAATTTATAACAGAGGCAACTGTCGAGGTAAGAATAACCGTATATATCGTAAAACGTTTCTACTTCAGCGTTTTGCTTCTTCTTTCTTTTTTTTTTTTTCTTTTATATATATAGTTTTCTAATATGTCAAGGCTGTAAATCGCCTTCGTCTAGACGTTTACTTAAAATATGTAATACCCTTCCGTTAGAAAATAGTACAACAGGCACGCTCATTCAACTGGTCTGAACATTGTGATATGCATAATACGTAGAAAATAAACAAGCACTGGAAAAACTCATTTCACCAGTCCTAAGCAAGTATTATTCGTTACTTGATGGTTTCGTCATGCCACACTCATCTATTGGCAAGCAATCCCCCAGTGTTCCCAAAACCAATCGCCAAATCAGTTCGACAAAAGTGAGTTTGTCAAAGATGAGAATAGATGAGTAAGGCACAAATGCATGTAAATGTGATGAAACACTTACACAATGATGTAAGTAATTCTCAACGTGTGAAACGTTACATTATCAACAAAGAATATGCTACTTTTCAGGAATAATACCTTCCCACGCATCTTCTCTTTGTTTGTTGGCTAATCTACGTTTTTCTGGAAAGAAAGAAAGAAAAAAAAAAGATTTTGTTTCAATCTCTTACAAGGTATAATAATTTCTGTACAGTTGCGCGTAAATTACTTAACACGTTACTTACCTTTAGCCTCGCGCAGTATGTTCTTCTCGTGTTCGCGTTCTTGCCTAGCAGTGGCCAATTTTACACCTAAAGCACCCGTAACCAATCGTCTGGCCAATGCCGCGCAAGTTTCTGGACGACTTCTGTAAGGTTGCAAAAATTCTGCGCTCCTTTTCGCTTTCGTTTTACTCAAGGCGGTTGCCTCGCTCAGCGGTCTTGTTTTAACAAATGGATGATCCGATGCCAATACTTCGGCAGCTATAAACGATTCGATGAGTAAGTACCTATTAGTCGTCGCGTCGATGTAATTTTGACTCGTTTCTAATTACCAACAAGAGGACTACTGAAGACACCGAGACAGTGTGTATCGTCTACCCATTTCAGTTCGAAGCCACCATTTTTGAACGGACTGAAAACAGCGGCTAGATCGCTGGTCTTAAATTCGGATGGAAAATTGTATATTTCAACAACATGAGCAAATTCGTCGCTGGATACTTCAATGTGTTTTGTGTACGGTTTGTAGTCGCTTTTTGGTTGTTCTATCACAACGTCACCGACAGCCGATGTTAACTGAAGATGAAATTGGAAGAAATTAAAAATAGGTTCATTCATTATCCCTTAGAACGATCAATATCTAACTACTTGCCTCCTCTATGAGAGTTGGATCTAAACAGTCACCATTGTCGTCGAATAAACTATCCCAATCACATTCGTCCCTGTTTATTTTTTTAACAGGCGGAGAAGGCGGCGGTGCGGGTTTACTTTTGTGTCGTATTATTTTCTTCACCTTCTTCTCCGGCGGTGGTATAGGAACAGGAATGTCTTTTTTAACAGCTTGTGGTTCTTTCTGTACAGTGTCAGAGATAATTAACACGTTCGATACCACGTTCGATACCACGTTGCGACACATCATTTGCGCATTCTTTTGATTCGTTATCTCATCCTTGTTCGAAAGCTCTGTGTTCTTCTTGTTATTGTTCTCAGTTGAATTAGTCATAGTAACATCGTCCTTATACTTATCAGATCTGTCTACTTCTTCGTTAACATTAATTTCACTATTTACACACGTTTCAACTGAATCTAAACTACTCTTATTTTCACTAGAATTATTAGATACTTCTTGTTCTTCGATAGTCTCTGACTGAAATGCATCGGTTACCTCGCATTTAGGTTCAGTAACAGTGGAACTGTTCGAATCATTTGGCACATTTTCGTTTGAACTGTTTAACTGTTCGGCTGTTTCCTTGTTACCGACTTCCATCACAGCTTCCTCTGAAACAGCAGAGACAGCAGTGTCTTCCGAGTCTTCTTGAAGACAAGCGTTAACTTCAGGTTCCAAGTTACTTTGATCTTTCTCAAAGCATTCATTTGATCCCTTTTTCGCACATTCTGTGCTTTGCTGTGTATCAAGGTCTGCATCTTTAATGTTTAAGCTTGATTTTGATTGTCCATGAGAAGCAGAGGATGAATTTTCCTTGACCGTACGACTCGCGCGAACAGATTCCGCTGGTTGAGGGCTTCCTTCTGTTTCCAAACTCCTCCGATGCCTCGGTACATAAACTGCGCGATCCGGTCTTCTCTGACGGGAAGTTCTAGATAAAATTTAATTTATCGAAATATGTTAAATGAACTTCACAATTTTATTTTAACCCTTTGCGGACGGCGTGATTTTGAGTAAACCGTACCGCGAGGCCGAGCCGCTACCGCGATAGTCACTTAAAATGACCGGTGCACGTTTCAGCAGAAACGTTTCTTTAAATGATTTTTATAGCGCTCGAAGATGTCAAATTATAAACATATGTGTAGATAATACATGCACAAATTCTCCAGAAGATAAATGAAGTATATAAAATAACGCACATATGCGTTTCTTGGCCGTAGCAACACGTTTGTTTGGGACACATATACGAGTCTTTCGGCCTTATCAATTGTTTTCGCCGAACGCATATTTGGGTTCCTCGGCCAAATTGATGGTTTCCGCAGAACACATATATGCGGCGGTAGTCCGCAAAGGGTTAACAACTAGAACTACCGGACGATTATAATATTACTCATTTATATCAAAGAAATCAAAATGAAGGATATATGAAAAAATACGCAATACATTTTTTACTTGAAAAGCAAAAGATACATAATTATTCCCACTAATTGCTTACTTCACAGTAGATGAATCCGCAGTTGGTTGCACTTGAACTTGGTCCACACTTGTTTGAAGTTCGTTTTTCGCCCTTCTAGCAGCTGGTGGCCTGTAAATCTCAACCGCCGGCGTTGACTTGACTAAAAAATCGACCGATCATTTCAGTTGAATTTACACTGTATTTAAAAATGAAACAACTTTCTAAATTACTTCATGATCACCTTGTCTTTGAACTCGTACGCGTTCTGGAGATGCGGAGGGCGATCGTCGTCCTTCGACGCCCATCTCTTGCAACGTACCGGTAGTACCTTTCGCTGCACAACTTGATTTACACTGTACACCATTCAATTTCGGATCTCTTAAACATCAAAAATATAAAACAAAAAAAATTACACAGTTGTTAATTTTAATATATACATTTTTCTTGAATCAGTCAAATAGCTCTCCGACACGTTGGAGTAGTACGCTACGCGACCTTGAGCCGATCGGTTTCACTTTCGTTCGCCACTGCTACGTCGTAAGAATTCCACTCTTGTAAACCCATTTCGTAACGGTGTTAGGCTTGTCTGCGAATTTCGTATGGATCTGATTCAATTTAGAACTCGTTCTACTTTCGTAATAACCGGCTATTAATATTAATATTGTTTTCCAACTAATCGCTTTAACGCGACGTTGAATCTTATTAAGAAATTAGTGATTCCGGCGGGAAGTTAAAAAATCTCATAATTCTGTAACACGATTTAAAAAAGAAAATTAATTCGTTACACAAAATCCACTCGATTATACAAAAATACACGATTCCCTCTTCCGGTTAACTCAGTGGTCGGCAAAGTGCGGCTCTGGCACAAATATCCACGGAAGGCGCAATAATATTAACACATTGACGACGGGACCTTGTTTCTGTAAAACTTACCAGGGAATAAAGTTACGATCGAATAAATCCTTGGTTACATGCTTTCGAGAATAAATTGTATTCTAAACATGGTTCTTAATTTAATGTTTGAATCGAACGGATAACTTTTTAAAAGCAACCTTTCATAAATCGTCGTTTCCTATTTTCACCTTTTCAAGATCTGAAATACGAAACACGAGAAATCTCGTCACCCGTCCTCAATGTGTTAATAAAATAATATGGGCGCAATAATATTAATAAAAAGTTACGACTATACCAAATGCTTTAACACTTAAATTTAAGATGTTTCAAAAAATAGAGAGTTAATCAATGCGTGCACGAACGGCTCGTATATTAATAAAATTGTATTTTTTAAAAAAATTTTTTTTAATTTTTATTTTCATCAATTTAATAATGATAATAATTTTGTACCGGTGGCTTTAGAAAAAAATATATTTGAAATATTTTTATAGGCACCCCAGGTTTTATTTAGTGTAATAAAAGTTTACCAAACAAGCAGATTTGGCTCCCAATTTTTTTTTAAATTGTTGTGATAGATGGTGATCGTGCGTCAGATTTTTAACATTCATGTAACCGATTTATATATGTATATATAATATAATAAGTGGCTTTAGAAAAAAATATATTTGAAATATTTTTATATGCACCCCAGGTTTTATTTAGTGTAATAAAAGTTTACCAAACAAGCAGATTTGGCTCCCAATTTTTTTTCAAATTCTTGTAATGCTCATATTTGGCTCTTTGGCTAATAAGTTTGCCGACCACTCGGTTAACTCAAACACAAAAAAATTGCTAAATCGCAGTACATCGATCATTTATAGGAAACTTAAACGCACAAAATTACGCAAAGTATGCAAAATCTACAAATCGTAATGCTTCCCATACCCGTAGTCTAAATAATTATCTAAATACTTTTTCTTTATCACATTCACAAAAATACGAATTCCAATTTCCGCAGTCTGCTTATCACAGTACGCGTCTCTTATCGGTGGATCATCGACGGAGAGCACCGATGCTCGATTAGCGGCGGGAAACGACGTAACTCTTTCTCTTCAACGCGTCGTGCTGAAATTTCTACGCCGCTAAATTCCAAACAAACACTCGGATACCTTATCACGTCGCTCTTGTAACACACCACGGTTCGCCTGGCGGAGCCCTGACCGATCGAGAACGTGTGCAAATCGTCGAAACGGTCCTGCACCAACTGATGTATGATGTATCTTCGATAGTTGTTTACAGGTGGAAAGATGAGTACCCTGTAAAAGTGAAAAGACCGCGTTACTATCGAAAGCGAGACCGGACTGAGGACGGTTGAACGTAACCGCCTCGCCCCGGGCCACCATGCAGTATCCCGTCAGATAAACACGAGCCGGTTAACTTTTACGTAACGCTTTTACTTTCTCCTTCGTTCGTTTCCTTAAAATTAGAGTCATCCTCGGCGGTCAAACGATCGCGCGCTTTTCGTCGGTTAAACTTCACGGGCGGGTGTTACGACCTCGTTAAGTTATTCGTAATGAAGTTTCACGGAAACCGTGGCTGTTACGTTCGATCGGCGTAAAAATGCGGCGCGAGGCAGAATTTGTTATGTGTAACGTCGTAACAGGATGTTTTTAGAAAGTATCGAGACCATTAGAACTCGTGCGCGCGTAATCGAGAAGAGGAGGAAACAGGAAGCGAGCTATGGCGATACAGTGGTGTATCTTGTGAACGTAAATAAAGGATCTATCGAGGATGCTGGAAGCAAGATAGATTTTCACCTTAACGACGTGTTTCGCGTTGTAAGATAATTCTGCGCTTCACTTCCGCCATTATCGCGATGTATAATTTTCTACGGAAGTTAACACTATTGTAGAACTACCGAAGCGGTTAAAATCACTTATTCGTATTTCTTTTACAGAAATATTATAAGTTAACTGTTGTACCTCGGAGGCAATTTTCCGTGATTTTCTGTTAACCCATTCGAGACGACGATTTTTTTCGAACACGGTCCCCACGAGGGAAACTTATTATCTTAAGCCTTCGCTGCATGCGTATTCATAGTGTTTTTCATGTAAGAAAGGCTTGAGATAATTTTTATATTTTCTGGTACGCAGTAAAACCAATGCCAAATTTTGTTTTCCTGTACTTTACAGATCTCATTAGTTCGAGAAAAATCTTATTTCGACGACTAGTTTACTCGGAATAACTGATAATTGCACAGACGGTGTGCAGGCTGTCTTATAGCTTCGGAAATCCATTGCACACACGGTGCACATTGCAATCGGTCTCGAATGGGTTAACGACGTGTTCCGCGTTATAAGATAATTCTGCGCTTCACTTCCGCCATTATGGCGATGCATAATTTTCTTCAGAAGTAAACACTATTGTAGAACTACCAAAGCGGTTAAAATCACTCATTCGTATTTCTTTTACAGAAATTTTATAAATCAACTGTTGTACCTCGGAGGCAGTTTTCCGTGATTTTCTGTTAACCAGTTAACTGTGATTGACGAATATACTCGTCATGGCTCGATTCTGGCGACCCAAAACTGTGCGCACTTTTAAATGAGGGCGCCGCAGTTAACTGGTTAAAAGTTACAAATTAATGTATCTGTATTTAAAAAACTTTATATTATTTAATCATCACTGTAATATTAAATTTGATTACCGTATTACTGCAGCGATACCACGATTCATCTATAACAATTATTTAAGAATTTTCGAATCAAAGCGATAAAACTGTAATCTATCGTAATTTTTCCTCTTATAAGTAGACAAAATTCGGGCTATAGAGGGTATTAGTATATAGTATAGTATAGTATAATACTATATTAGTATATAGTATTGTATTTTCATCGATTCAAAATTCTTTTTTCTCATCTTAAAACGAAGCTTAACCAGTCTTGGTTAGTCCTTAAATAAATATAAAATCGTGAAGATTTGTAATTTTCTTTTCCTTTTTGTAATAGTCTGTAAAACTAGTCATCACTGTACTATTAAATTTGATTACCGTATTACTGCAGCGATACCACGATTCATCTATAACAATTATTTAAGAATTTTCGAATCAAAGCGATAAAACTGTAATCTATTGTAATTTTTCCTCTTATAAGTAGACAAAATTCGGGCTATAGAGGGTATTAGTATATAGTATAGTATAGTATAATACTATATTACTATATAGTATTGTATTTTCATCGATTCAAAATTCTTTTTTCTCATCTTAAAACGAAGCTTAACCAGTCCTGGTTAGTCCTTAAATAAATATAAAATCGTGAAGATTTATAATTTTCTTTTCTCTTTCGTAGTAGTCTGTAAAACTTGAAACAGTTTAGGAATGCAAAGGATTAAATTACATGCGAACCGTTGAGGTGAAACGAACCGTGTACCGCGGTAAATCGCGGTTGTGTATACTTCCCTCGGCCGGAGATATGAAAGCCGAGAAGAAAAAGAAATCGACTCCAACCGAGCGAACAAACAACCTCGGCTATCTTGTTCTCTTTTCTTTTATCGTGATCCGGTGGTTGAATCGTTGTATCGCGGATTCGATCTGTTAATTACGACTCTCCGTCGAACTAAATCGACGAGCCTTGAACTACAAAGAAACAGAGACTGCTCTGTATCTCGTAAGTGTTGCGTGTGGTTCACGTAATCACGCGTATACGTGAGCGACATACGCTAAGCGACTGGTTGCACTCGGTAGATTAACAATTATCCGTGTAGAGGGCATTCAAAATCGTCCAGCTGTTTCCTATGCGCGCGAATTCGATAAATGTGCAATATGGCGCGCAATCGGGGGTTTTCAAAACTTTTATTTTTATTTTTTTTTTCGTTCGTTAACACTAGATTTACGGAACCCGTCGACTTGACTCGGTTCAGATTTCGCGCTTAAGTTTAACAATCATGCATGCGAAAAATGTAAACACAAAATAGAATTTATACACGAAAAATATACTAAACAAATCTCTGCTAATAGAAATCTATTAATTTGAAGTAAACTGAATGATTTTAGAAAAAATTTGTATTTCAATGTACCCATCCAAATAAACCTAGTGTAGGTTCGGCGGCCGCGTTTGTTGTCTGGCGACGGGTCCAGGCGGCCCGAACGACGTCATAGCGTCAAAAAGACGATACATTGTAGTCGTGCCGACGACTTTCGAGAAGCACGAATAATCGTTAGTTCTCGTCGAAACGTGGAGAAGTGCGTTTCGAAGGCGTCTTTATAATATCTCTGTTTTGTCTCTTATTTCTTCATTATTAAATATATTCACTTTTCAAAATACCAGGGGGTGTTTTGTCATTTGATGGTCCGCATGATCCTACACTAGTGTTAATCAAGTACGATAACATTGTACATACAGTTGGTCGCAAAAATATCCAACAATCTTAAGTATTATGTGAATTTTGCGTACAATTATAGATTAATA
>SMSQ01022680.1:0-10939 GCA_019453375.1 Ctenoplectra terminalis | reverse complement strand
ATGATCTTCTTAACTCAAACTTTAAATTATTATCTATATTTAAAATAGGAAATTATTCTTAAAAATACTTATGTAAGCAAGAATTTATTCCAATTCTATTCCATTCAGGTACGGTCGTTAATTTGTTAAGAGCAGTATAGTAGAACACTGTACAGTAGAATATCGTTTTATTTTATATTAACTAAAAATACTAAAACTACTAACCATTAAAGTATACAAGAGAATATGCAAGAGAAACAAATGTTTGATCATATATTTTACAGAAAATCATACATGATGGTAAAAAATGCAATGTTAAAAATTTGTAGAATTTCTATGAGAAATTATTACTTGATAGTTTTAGTCTTAAATTTCGATCGTAAATTAGTAAAAGCGTTATGGATTAGAAACACTATTCGTTGTTATTAATTAACTATTTATACGCGATTATTAATTCAACAATTTTAGCAGCAACAGTAAATTGTACTCAGTGGAAGCTCGATACGACAGAGATAGATTTTTCACAGGATGTGCACGTTAGTCAAAGCGTTTTCGGTTATCGTCGATGATCTCGTGTTCGTATTCACAAATAAGGTACACCGGCTATCTCGTTATTTTCGGCTTACGGCTGTTTTCAATGGTTTGATTCCTGTTCCGACGAGAGTACTACATGCTTTCCCACAGGTGGACGTATGTGTGATATTTATTCCACAAGTTCCGGCCAAAAATTTCTATGTGCTTACACGTTGTTACTGCCGTTTGGAGAGAAAAGTAGAAACGGAAAAAAACAGATGTGTAATTTAACATGTTTTTAATTTTTTAACGTAATATTTAATAATTTCAAATTTATTGTTGTTATTTGTATCCAGTAAAATTTCATCAAATTATTTGAAAATACAAATTTTTTATAATTGCTCATAAAATTAATTATAAACACTTTTGTGAATGTACATTACAACAATGCAAACAATAAAGTATTATTTTCTCTTCCCTAAGCCTCCCTTTCGCCTCTGGCGCAGTTGCACCTTCTGCACCATTGATGGTAGGAAACTGATCTAGTATTACAATATTCTATTGTAACTTTCTCACTCGAACTTAAAGTTCTTCCAAACAAATTTATTTTTCTGTGACCACGGAATATGGAGTAAGTGCGGGATAATTGGACCACTTTTTGGAAAGAAGCCATTGCATTGTTGCTTTTTTACATTTTTGTTGGTTTGGGCAAATTAAAGCCGAGCGTAAGTAATTTCGAATATGNCCATTAAAGTATACAAGAGAATATGCAAGAGAAACAAATGTTTGATCATATATTTTACAGAAAATCATACATGATGGTAAAAAATGCAATGTTAAAAATTTGTAGAATTTCTATGAGAAATTATTACTTGATAGTTTTAGTCTTAAATTTCGATCGTAAATTAGTAAAAGCGTTATGGATTAGAAACACTATTCGTTGTTATTAATTAACTATTTATACGCGATTATTAATTCAACAATTTTAGCAGCAACAGTAAATTGTACTCAGTGGAAGCTCGATACGACAGAGATAGATTTTTCACAGGATGTGCACGTTAGTCAAAGCGTTTTCGGTTATCGTCGATGATCTCGTGTTCGTATTCACAAATAAGGTACACCGGCTATCTCGTTATTTTCGGCTTACGGCTGTTTTCAATGGTTTGATTCCTGTTCCGACGAGAGTACTACATGCTTTCCCACAGGTGGACGTATGTGTGATATTTATTCCACAAGTTCCGGCCAAAAATTTCTATGTGCTTACACGTTGTTACTGCCGTTTGGAGAGAAAAGTAGAAACGGAAAAAAACAGATGTGTAATTTAACATGTTTTTAATTTTTTAACGTAATATTTAATAATTTCAAATTTATTGTTGTTATTTGTATCCAGTAAAATTTCATCAAATTATTTGAAAATACAAATTTTTTATAATTGCTCATAAAATTAATTATAAACACTTTTGTGAATGTACATTACAACAATGCAAACAATAAAGTATTATTTTCTCTTCCCTAAGCCTCCCTTTCGCCTCTGGCGCAGTTGCACCTTCTGCACCATTGATGGTAGGAAACTGATCTAGTATTACAATATTCTATTGTAACTTTCTCACTCGAACTTAAAGTTCTTCCAAACAAATTTATTTTTCTGTGACCACGGAATATGGAGTAAGTGCGGGATAATTGGACCACTTTTTGGAAAGAAGCCATTGCATTGTTGCTTTTTTACATTTTTGTTGGTTTGGGCAAATTAAAGCCGAGCGTAAGTAATTTCGAATATGTATAAATCATACTTCGCGACATATTAAAATATTTATTTCTTTTTTTAATCACAAAATAATAAGATTGCAAATTGACGGTTTCACCCGCATGTTCGAGTTAGAGCGTTTACCTCTTACAAATATAAAAAAATATAGTTTATACAAAATATAATACAAGAGAAGATTAGTTGCTATGTTGCTTTTTCTTAAATTTTCCACATAAATCGCAAATCTTCCCATGCTTCGAACATCCATCATGAAACAATGTCCACACCTTACGCGTTTAACTCAATCCTTGTTTGCAGAAGTTTCGAAACAGTTTTTTTTAGTTTTACTTTTGAGTGTGCACAAAACTTTAACCCCTTGCCTTACAACCACGAGTCATACTCGAGGCGCAGATTATGGTCAAAGCACAATAAAGGCACGCTATATTTGCGATAAAACTTAATTTTATCTTTAACTGTAATTTTAATCTTTAAGATTGAGCATTAGCAAATATAAATTGCGTATAATATTCCAGTGTTTTGCATCTGACACGGTTTAAAAGCATTGAATAGCTGTTGCTAATATGTATAGTTACTGAAAAAATAATAAAAATAATAATACATTTACGATTTTGCGACAGTTGTCAATACGAGTTTATTTGTTTTATTTTGGGATATTAATACTAGCCGGTGTCTCCCGATGGTCGAACTATCTCGGACTTACTCTATGAAGAATATTTAGAAATTCGCGTTGAAACAATCGCAACTCGACGGGAAGGAAAATTACAGTAGGGCGCAACGTTCCACCGGGCCATCCACAACCTCGAGGGTGGAAATGCGCAAGCGTCGTCGGAAATCACGCCTTCTCGTCAAGAGAGGAGTTCACCCACAACCCCTTTTCGCGTTATTACCGGCTCAAAGATCCACCCCCGCATCTGATATCGAGGCAACTCTACGTTCTCAGTTAACACTCCGGTCGCGACTAATTACTCTAATTAATTGAAACACCCGATCTTCCCGTGAACCACTTGTGCCGTGCTAATTACTAATTGCTGATATTAGTACGCCATGGTCCAAAATACCGACAGATTAGGCGCTCACTAAAGCGACATTTACCATTTCCGGTGCCCGACTTTGAATGGTAATTATTTCCGAGAATTTTGCTCGACCGACGTACGAGCATTTATCAACGACGAGCAACTAAGTCGCTGTTTGATTCGTAGACCCGTGAATTTCAATGGGCCAGGTTAATTCCTTGGGTAAGTATTGCGAAGGCTTTGATGACTTCCGATAGAAATTATTATTGGTCTATGGGGGACTTAAATAGTTGATACCCATTGCTGTGTTAATTGATACCCGATGATTTTTTAAATATAATAAAATTGTTTAAAATTGATAATTTACACATAGGGTAGGTCAAGGATAGTTCGACCATTTTTTGGAAAGCTATTGCATTCCTGACTTTTTATATTTTTATTGTTTTGGGCAAATTAACCCCCTATAGAAAAAATTACGATTGATTTCAATTTTTCACTTTGATTTGAAAATGTTTTAACTAATAACTACTGTAGATGGATCGTGGTGTCATTGCATTAATACAGTAATCAAATTTAAGAGTGCAGTGATAACTAATCAAAATTAATTTTTTTAAATATAGATACATCAGTTTGTAACTTTTAAGTCACACATATTCAAATATTTCTTTCTTTTTTTAGTCAAAAAATACTGTTGCAAATGGACGGTTTCACTGGCACGTTTGTATTAGAGAGTCCACCTATTAGAAATACCAAAAAATGTAGCTTTTACAAAATATAATGCAAGAGAAAATTAGTTGATACGTTGCTTTTTTTTCAATTTTCCACGTAAATCACAAATGTTCCCATGCATCACGAAACAACGTCAACACTTTGCACGTTTAGACTTTGCACTTTTGTCTGAGCGATCTCGCTGCGATCATATATCTTTCTTTGTTTACCAACTCAAAAACAACGAAAACAAACATATGAGCGGACAAAAGTCGCTCGTCTGCATCGAACCTTAACCCAATCTCCGCTTGTAGAGGTTTCGAAACATTTTTTTAGTTTTAGTTCCTAGTATGCACAAAACTTTAAATGTAATTTATTGGGTTGTTCGGAAAGAAATTTCGTTTTTTCTCGATAGAGGATTTAATTGTATTTTTTTGCACCCAACTTCACACTTAAGCCGCATAATCATCATATGTTTTGAGTGCTGGTATAGCAAGGTTTGTGTGTGAAAAAGTCCATTTGATTCTAGCCAGTAGTTTGTGGTTGGTGCCCTTTTAAATATGGAGAGCAATAGGCAGCATTTCCGTCATATTTTACTTTTTTACCATAGAAAAGGTAAAAATGCTGTTCAAGCCAGAAAGAAATTAACCGATGTGTATAGGAAAGATGTGTTGACAGAACGCCAATGCCAGAACTGGTTTGCAAAATTTCGATCCGGAAATTTTGATGTCGAAGATGCACCGCGTTCTGGAAGGCCGGTTGAAGCTGATAAAGACAAGATAAAGGCATTAGTTGATGCAAACCGGCGAATAACAACACGAAAGATGGCGAAAGGTGCTGGCCCAGAATGGCCAATATATAATTTAATCAAATATTTGTTCATTATACGAAAATTGCCTCTCATTTTCACAAAAAAAAACGAAATTACTTTCCGAACAACCCAATATAATATATTTAAGGTTTTGCGACAGTTGTCAGTAGGAGAATAATAATAAGCCGATTTATTTGTTTTATTTTGAGATATTAATACTGACCGGTCTCTCCCGCTGGTCGAACTATCCCATTCTTACTCTATATACAGGGTGTCCCAAAACGTCTGTAAGTAAGAAACAACGGTCTCCCTGGTAGCCAGCTGACTTTCTCGCTCTGTGATTAGTCGGTGTTTTTCGTTAATAACTCGTTAACAAAGCCGAAATTGACATTTTCGCAAAGGAAAAAGTTGTTTAGAATTATCTCAGGAATCACCCCTTAAAGGGACTTACTAGACCTTTTACGACACACTGTATATATATAGTACAAAATCATAAAAAGATGATTTTTTACTATGTGATTGTTACTAAATGATAAATTTATAATAAATCGTAAATTAATTACTGTGAAAATTTCTGAAATAGTTATTATTTATATAATAACGCAACTCCACACTTTTCGCATTTTGTACCTCAGAAGCAGTTGGATTATTTACATTTCATTTTTAAATGTTTGATCGTAGGTTATTATCTAGTTTGGTTTTGGTATATATTGAGAAGGTTCTTTTTTTCTTTTTTCAGTTATTTCATTTTTTAATTTGATTTGTGTCTACTACATTAGGAAATATAAATATTATCCATTTAGCGGTTAATTATTAGAGGGTTCGTGTTATAAAGAATATTTAAATATATTTTAATGGTAGAAAAGATAATTTCTAATGTTCATAACTATTTTTCACATACCTTTCATTGCATTTAAATGTCGATAAAAGTTAGTTCCTTGCCAGGTGTCGGGACTTCTTGCAGGTTGAAGTTCCGGTTTAACATCGCGAATAGCTGCTGCCTCCTCTGCTATTTTTTCAGCTTCTCGTTCCTGAAACAAAATCAATCGGAACATGGACATTTTAATTTTAATTTTTAATCTCTTATTTTATAGATTTTTTATTTTTTGTGATTACGTATTCATCGATACATTTAAATATACTAGTTATTAATTTTAGATATTATTCTTATGTATTTTCTATTAAATAAATTTAACAAACATTAGAACAGTATTTTTCATTAAATATTTAATTTTTTATATTTTGCTATCAGTAAATACTACATCTTTACGAAAATATTTGCCATAGACAAATGTATTACAACATAAAGTAAAATATTTTTAATTCAATTTAAAAATAATCCAAATTGTTAAACATTAGAAAAATATTGCCATTATTATATTTTATTATTAAAAATCATTCGGTATTAACGTATAAAAAAACACACTTGTACAAGTTAGGTGTATCATTTATCGTTTAATCGTTGAAAGAGTTAACCACTACTACCATGTAATCGAGTCGAGAAATCGACGAATACTATAAATGCCCTAAACACATGGCCACGTCGCGCGACTTTTCCCCGTTAATGACAACCGCCTGAATGGAATAAGGACGATCAACATGGATGACCATCCAATCATCATGAACGACCACTCAGTTATGCAACGATGGCCACAATCCTATCGATATGTTGTGACCAACGTCGGTTTACTCGATGCCGGCGATCTATAATCTAAACGCAGCTACCTGTACAAGCGGGACGTGGTACTTTATTTAATGTTTCCGCCGATAGCAATCGTCAAATTACTGAAATTAATTTAATCCCTCGACACGACGCCGATCGATCCATGTGAATTATTTCGACTTCTGGAAGTCCATATTTCTTTTTCTGTTGGCCGCCATTTTCTTACTTTGCATAAAAAATTTGTTTTTTCGTTTGTAGGAAATAATAAGGTATGACTAATTAATTTTCGTGCTTTGGAAATAAGTATCTTTTCTTCTTCGATTATAGGGAATAACAAAGTATGATTAAGCAAAATTAATTAACTATCTATCGAAAAAAAAAATTATCTATCGTGTTCTACTGTCTTACTTGTATTATAATCGCTGTATTATAAAGTAATGTATTATAATTGTTCAGGTTACAATATGCAATTTCAACGTTTGTTAAAAGTCATTTTCAACTATTAGTTTCCGTTTCGGAGAATTAAAATTGAAATTACATTTGATCATTAAAATTTTTTATCGCATTATTTATTATTCATCTTATTTTATAAGTACACTGGTGAATGTGAAATATTAATTATTAATCATCGCCGTTTTTATGACTCCAGTGAAAATCATTAAATTAAACAAAATTCATTCCTTGTCTTACGATTATTATAATGAAAATCGAAGTTTAAAATATAATTTAAATGCTTTTATGAAATAGAGATTAACGCGCGAACGTAATAGTTAGCAAACGCCGAATGACTGAAATTACATATTTTATTTTGGTAAAATTACCAGTTATTTTGCATTATAGTGGAGCTTTATTATTAACCTTTTATTTCGTAAGAGAGAAATATACTAACGAATGTGAAATATTAACTGATTAAAATTAATTGATTATACAGTTTCCTCGATGTACAAGTTCGTTCATTTAAAGCTTTTAATATCAACTGTCATGAATTTTATTGTTTTCATCTTTCTGTTGCAATTTTACGATTTTCATTTAATACAGTTGTATTGTAAAGATCAATCAATATTTGATTCTTTTTATAATAGCTATGGTAAAAATTCAAGCACACAGAGATATTATAAGTATTAATCCCAATTAAAATTGTTATTATTCGTTTCGTTAATAAACGAGCTTTTATTATTTGTTTTAATAGCATATAACATATTTACATACTAATTTTTTCAACGGTATATTAATTCCATATGTTGGTAGCACAATGTATTCATTTATTTTACTAAAATTTTGTGTTTATTTAAATCTGATGGTAATTTTTATCTTTATAGCATTTCATGTCTAATTTAAATAATTACGGTCAGTCACTGATTAGGCAAAAATCACGAAGAAATTAGGAAGATTATGTTTTGTGTGCTAAATAAAATTGATTTTACATATATAAATAATAAATTTATCATTTTACTTAAGTAAAATAATTACTAAAATCACAAGTTTTATTGAACACAATACAAAAACAATTATTCAATTTATTTTCGTGTAAGCACCTAAAACATTGAATTACAATTATAATTTCTAACGTACAGAATATATACTTCGAACAATTTATAAATAAAAAGAAAAACATTTTTTTTTAAATATCAAGAATCTTTTAGTGCGCGTAATGTTCCTAAAAATTGATAAGCTAAAAATATTCGATATTTATGAAGCGTTTAATTTTCCTTCATGTTTTTGTAACATTTTTATAAATCTTATGTATTGCATCTTCAACACGAATTGTTAATTCTTATTCTTATGATCATCAACATTATCAATTTACTAATTTACAATTAAATACAAAAATTAATGCTTCAATCGTTCACCTTATTTAACGAGAAAATTAAATAATTAATGTTTAACATTTGCCACGAAGATTGATTCAAATTACATAGTAGGTTTGCTTGGAACACTGCATTATGTGTCATCGATCTTAACGATAAGATTCAATTATTAAATCAATTCTCTGAAACAGCCGCGTGACGGGCATTATTTAAAAATCAGCATACGTTCTAGCTTTTGTTCGTTTCGTGATGTAAAGCATATGAAATGTAAGAATACTACGGATTCGACACGCGAGAATGCATTTTTAAAACGTTCCAGCCGTACGCTCTATACTAACATAAATTATTATTTCAGTTAATATTTTAATATATAAATCAATTAAATTGTGCTTTATTTTAGTTGTACTCTGTTATACGTTAATGGGTATGGAAATTATAAAAAAACATTAGAAAGTGGTAACGTGGCTCGAGAAATTGAGAAAGAAGAGAAAAGAGAAGAATGTACATAGCTAACAAGGGACATCACCCAAATGACACACGTCGATTTTAATGAAATTTTGATATATTATAGAACTCGGAAACATATTTGACACGTATTTTTTTTAATCTGCAACCATCCATGTTGAAAGGGTAAAAACAGCCCCCAAAGTTGGGTGGAATATCACATTTTTGCAAATATCTCGAAAACTATTTGGCATAGAGAAAAAATTCAAAATACAAATTGCGTGGTTTTGAGTGGCCAATTATATGGTAAAATTATCATGTGTAATACAAGTTAATTAACAAAATATTATGCATAAAAACCAATCGTGCACGCAGAAAGAGCCGTCCGTTACCAATCGTGGGTATAACTTCAAATGGAATAATATATATTTATAAGGGTGAAATTAAAAATTTCAATTTATCCGTATTTTTTGTTTATACCTATAGTTTGTGTGTACAAATTGTTATGAAAATACTTCAATGTTTTATAAAAGAAATTTGCAAATTAATGTTAATTTGTAAAGAATTGTATAAACAAACGAATTCTTTGAAAATTTGTTTTTATCATATAATTGGCCTTTCAAAACCACGCAATTTGTACTTAAAATTTTTTCTCTATGCTAAATAGTTTTCAAGATATTCGCAAAAATGTGATTTTCCACCCAACTTTGAGGGCTGTTTTCACCCCTTCAACATGGATGATTGCAGATTAAAAAAAATACGTGTCAATTATATTTTCAAGTTCTATAACATATCAAAATTTCATTAAAATCGGCGTGTGTCATTTGAGGGATGTCCCTTGTAAGAGAACCAAAGAGAGTATGACAAAAATAGAGAAAATTAAGAGAATAGAAAAGAAAAGGGTGCAATAAGGAAATCAGAGTGTAGGCCGAGAGGCTAAGAATGAGAGGTAGAATGAGTGTACGGAAGAATGGAAGAATAAGATAGTCGTGTAAAACATAGGGTATTGTAAATGAATTCCAATTCTTATCTGTAAAGCTAAATAAATAATAAAATTATTATTATAAAAGAACATTAATAAAAATTTAATAATGGAAAATTGAAGTATGAGCAAAGAAATCTGTTTAAATTTATGTGATGTTTGTTTAGTTAGTAATAAAGTACTGTGTTATTTATTTTCATCGAAGATATACACTTACCGACAAAAGTTAAGAAACAAAGTAATCGTTTGAGAATTACTATATATTCTTCATCTTTCGAGATACATAGCTTGAAACCAAAGGTAGCATAAAAATATACAGTGATTCACCTAAGTGTGCGACCTAAAGTACCTGTAAACTATTTAGTTTATGAAAAAATAGTTGAAACAAAAATTGTGTGGTATAAAGAGAGGCATACGATGTAATAATTAGTTTTTTGGCATTTTATTTTCTTATCACGATGTGAAAGTCACCTTTAGTTTTTTCATCGCAATGGTTGAAATTTCATTCCACAATGAATGCTGACAAGGAATGTTATGGAATTGACACATGCCGATTTTTATGAAATTTTGATACGATATAGATCTCGAAAAAATATTACACACGTATTTTCTTTATATCGGCCATCGTTCACTTTGGAGGAGTGATATCAGTCCTCAAAGTAGGGGATGAAAAACCTATTTGACGGTATATCTTGAAAACTATTGGAGATAGAAAGCAAGTTTAATTGTAGGGTTTATCTATTTTTTAACGCTGAATCCAGTTGTATAAAAACTTGAAAAAAAAATTGATTTGTTTAAAAATTTTTGCACTCTACTTTAAGGATTGATTATTCCAGATCACTTCTTCAAAGTGAACAATGGCCTACATAAAAAAATACGTGTCTAATATTTTTTCGAGATCTGTATCATATCAAAATTTCATAAAAATCGGCGTGTGTCAATTCCGTAACATTCCTTGTCAGCATTCAATCTTCTTTCCAATTGTGGAATGAAGTTTCACCCATTACGATAAAAAAACTAAAGGTGACATCGTGATTCATCAAAATCGGCGCGTGTCAACTCCATAACGTTCCTTGTGAGTAAAAATCTGGAATGTACTTCCGAAAGACCCCTGTCGCCGATCGACGCAAAATTTTAAGGAGAGAGAAGAGAGAGGCTATAAACCCTAAATATAAAATTTTAGGTGCGACCAATTATTAGTTTCCGAGATATTAATAAAAAACTTTCAGCACCATACGTTGAATATTGTGTAT
>SMSQ01022678.1:0-10466 GCA_019453375.1 Ctenoplectra terminalis | reverse complement strand
GCGTAAAACCTTTTGACTACTAAAGAGTCTATCTCGAAACGCTTCGGAGGGACTGAATATTATCGCTAGCGACTGAATACTTTTTCACGATATACATTTCAATTTTTGCTTATTGTTTTATATTTGTACGTTTTAATAATTATCACACAAAGGAATAAATATTGTTGTATAATAATGTTGAATTATTTCATGAATTTACGTAAAGTTTTTTTCAAGCGAAGAAATGTTTACAAATAGTGCGGACGGCAAAGTGTTTCTTCAAAAATATTGCCGGCCCCTGGCGACGTTTCACTGCCCAACCATGCGGTTGTGAAAGTGTTAAGATGTGTTAACCCTTTGAGTGCTGAATACTCGTAGCCTATGCAGTCCGTACGGACGGCGCGCGACTGGCGCTGACAATCGCTGGTGACTGAATACTTTTTCGCGCAGTATGGATCTCGTCGACGGTGTGTGACACGTTATAATATAGTATAAAACAAAATTTTGTTTTTCATCGATGCTAAGTAACGAGGTATGTGGTTTCTGCGAGTGTTGCAGACAGAGACAGAATGTTGGACAATAGAAACAATTGCCGAACATACACATCATTTTTTCCAGGCGCGTATTTGTGTCCATAGTCCATACCGATAGCATCTGCTGAGCGCGTATTTGCGTCCATAGTCTATATCGATAGCTTTCGTTGGACGCATATATGCGCCCATAGCACGCAAAGGGTTAACCCTTTCGGTACGAGCGCCGGATATATCCGGCATCCATCTAATGACCTGTGTGTACGAGCGCCGGATATATCCGGCATTCATCTGATGACCTGTGTGTACGAGCGCCGGATATATCCGGCATTCATCTGATGACCTGGTGTTACTTGTATAATTAATAAAATTTTATATAAATATCTTTTAATATTAAAACTATAAACGACGCTTGTTAGAAGAAATATTGTTTTATTAAACAGAGTTCTTATTTAACGTCTAGAAAAATCTTCATACAAAAGAGGACTGACCACGCGCTATGTGTACATTTTCGAAACGGCGCCTCGTACAGCGGCAGTGTCACGGCGGACAGAGCGCTCGTACCGAAAGGGTTAAGAGGGGCAGTGCCTTGACGAAATGCGCATGGCATGCTTCAATTGTTCGTCTATCGCGATTTTCTAACAGGAACGCGAGGGTTAACCTATTATCGCGTGCCTTCGTTTCATCCCTCTCTTATCCATTTTTCTCCTTCGTCCTTTGCCTTTCGCGTTACCGTATGCTAATGGTTACACCAGGTTATCCAAAAGACATTTCCTACGAATCCCTGTTCCCTCTCGGTTCGGTCCGGTAATGCGATCAAACCACGTCAGAATATTGAAACGTAATAAAAGCTGCTATCGGAGTGGAAAGTGTCACGGGGGACAGCATTAAACGGAACGCCAATAGATTTTCCTCCTTGTCGCTTTGTTCCTTCGGCCGAGGGAAAAGTCAATTTCGTAAAAACAATTCCGTGGACCACGGGCCAGGGAGTAATACGTACGAATCAAGGAGCACGTCGGCAGCCTGCGAAAAGAGATGGTGTGAACGAAATGAAATTACCGCGACTGCAGGGCCGAACGAATTCCTGTAACGTCGATACCGGGGATTTGATAGGAAAGGGACCGAAAGGAACGACCTAGAACCACTTTCGAATTAGACGCCAGCCTGCTTTCTTTCTTGACGTATCAATCCTCCTCGCTGGTAATGGACACCTTTTTATCGGGACGAGAAATGTGCTAGAATTTAATATATTCGATTCGAAACGCAGATGTCGTAGATTTAACTCTGCTTCCCTTGTCTGGTCCGTGTGAACCGGAATGAGGTTTACTTTTACAGGGATAATACGTTTTTAAATATTTTTTTTTTCTTTTCTTTTTTTTTTTTTTTTGAGAAAGTAGAAATTAAATTCTGTGTTGGATGTAACGTCAGAGAATTAGGTAACAAGCATTTTGAGTTATTTAATAGAATGAGTTGAATTATCTAATCGAAGGAGTCGGTAATGATCCAGTAGTCGATTCGATGTTGAACTTGGGAAAAAATTAATTCTTTTATGAAGTTTAGTGTATTTAATTTTAGTGTATTTAGTGTATTTAATTTTTGCGTTTGTTTTTTTAATATTGTAGGTTTTGTGAGTCTAAAGTATGGTAAATTTATATTAGAAGTACTGGAGTGGTTGAAATGAGTGATTTGTAATTGTTTGCAGAAAATTTATTTTACGGAATTTGCGAGAAATTTTTGTAATTTTCTGTTAAAGATATGGATCAAAGTTTCGATTTTCCTTGAATTATTGTATTTTTTTTACATGTACTTCAGCTTGATTTCTTTAGTATAATTTTCTGTTACAGACAAGGATGAAAGTTTTGATTTTCTTCGAATTATTGTATTTTTTTACAAATAGTTCTTTTTTATTTCTATTAGCACAAATAAGTATATTTCAACCATTCATACTTCCAGTGCTAAACATCAATTTTTTTTACTAATTAAATATTTAATATTACTATCTCTTATGGAAAGCTTAGTGTTCTGTCATAATGAGAAATTCTGAGATCTAATTATGCATAAAATTCCATCACTTGAGGAATACTCTAAAACTTTTCCTTACCAAAAAGAAAAAAAAAAAAAAATACAGAGAAAGCAGCTCCGAATTGGAACGCAAAAATTTTAACTTATCAACACAAATATCATCGACGTTATTTTATTAATTCACCTAGTATTTATTTCAAAGTGGTCGTTTCGAGATAAACATTTTAAGGCGGATTTATATCTTATCAACTACACCGTTATCAGCGACAATTTAAAAAAAAAAAAACTTTCATCAGACTATCCAACGTTATATCAGTTTCTTCATTAATTTGACTTCTTTCACGAATCTCGGCAAGTCGAGAATTTTTCCATTTTCCTGGTTGTCTTTAAGCAAGGGTTCTAATTTAAACTTATCGCGAAGTGTACTATACTTAGGGCAGTTTAGAGCTAAGTGGTCCGTTGTTATTATAGGGTTGCACTCATTGCACGGGAGAACTGGTTCTTTTATCAGCAGGTGAGAATGTTGATATTATTTTTCATCCTCTATATATTCAACGCTAACAACACTTTTTATACCGGGTAATAAGTTTTTGTTGAATCGTCGAAAAAATTATTTTTATTTTTATACTGAAAAATTATCATCTCTAATTTTTTTCCGTCGACAGACTTTCGTTTAATATTTCTAAGAAGAGAATTAATAATATACATATTCGCGGTGAGCGTTAGAGATACTCAAAAGTTTGTTGAAGTTAATAAAATAAGAAAGTTTTTAAAAATGCCGAAATTACGAAACTTATAATTCGTAGAACAAAGTTTGAAAATATTTTCCTTCTTAGAGTTAATGCAACGTGACATCTAAATTTCAATTCATTCCTCTGAAAAGCCTCGAAAGGGTCGCGAAACGGGGCTGTGAAATGTCAGAAGGCTAACCAACATTTTTGGGATAATTTGTTAAATTTTGCGCATGCTTTAGACAAACTTGCCGCATGAAAACAGGTAAGGATGCTGTGCGAGCGTGTTACATGGTTGTGTAATTTAGGAAATCCAGCTATAATTTTAAATTCAGGCATGCTGTCTGGCATTTCTGGGAATTTATAATTTGTTTTCACTTTGAAGTAGCAAGAACCTCCGAATGTTTTGATTTTTAATATAAAATATATGAAACTCTTTTACTTAAATGTAATTAAAGCGGTGGATAAATATTGCGGAAGAAAATTGAATCGGTATTTAATATAAAAAAATAACGAAAGTATCATATCGATATAACAATAAATATCTTATTATTAGATCGCAGATTTTTATGCAAATACATAGTTTCACGAATATAATTAGAAAAATAGGAGCTAGATAGGCAATTATTTCGTTCACTAAAAATTAAAAAGACTGCGGATATTTATGCATTTATAAGAAATTAAAACTAATATGAAAAAATATACAAAATATTCAAATTATAATATTTACTAAATATTAAAATATTAAATATTCAAATTATAATGATTCTTACATCTGCTAGGTGGAATAATTTTCTACCGAAATTTTGTTTTATTAAATTCTCAAAAATACGAATTTTCACAAAAATCCGCACTTTAATGTGTATTACATTTTAGATCCATTTATGTATTTTTATTTATTATGTGCATTATGTCCATTTTCCCTGCATTCATATTTTCCATAAACTCATAAAAATTCCCAGTCGACTTATTACATAAACTTTCATCTATTTAATTTCCATTTCTCTACACATCCTCATTTTATATAAAAAAAAAAATAAAATTTTTCGCTCATCTCAATAACATCCGCGCAAATCCGACAGGAAAGAATCTCTGAAACAGTATCGAGCGAAAATTTTTAAGTCGGTGAAATTGTTGGGATAACGTATAAAAATGCGATGTACATGTGAAAGCAGCTCGCAAGATTGCTCTATGGGTTTCCAGTAAGAGCTTTTCAGCGGAATTCAAGTGACCGTGCGTTCTGAGAAGTGCACGAGGCTTAAGCTGCAGGGAAATCCGGGAGGAGAGTTCTTGATATAAAAACTCTTCAGACAACTTCATGAGCCGGCATTCTAAAGTTCGTGACACGAGTCCTCGAAAGTTTTTACAGAAACGATTTACTTAGAGAATATGGGGTAAAAGACGTTGTTGCTGCTGTACAGGATCCCGTGTGTGCGCTTGCATACGCGCTCGTGCTCGTTCATGCCTTTCGGGGGAGCGGAGATTTCACGAAACGCGAAAGTTAAGAAAAAAAAAAGAAAAAAGAAGAAAAAAAAGAAAAAAAAAGGTGGCTTTAGCCGGTGGCACTGAATACATAACTTTGCAAATTAGATAGGATTAAGGGCAGGACGAGATTTCTAGAATGAACCGGGTTCGCAATGTTACACGCTACTATGGGACATCGCTATGCCAAACGTCTCATTTCGTATTCACTTTCCTCTTTTCTTTTGTTTGAACAGCAGCGAACATTGACGGTGTTTCTTACCGTTAGGTCTGATATTAAGGTAGTTGAATTAATTATTTTTACCGTAATATTCACTGTTAAATTTCAGTAAAACGAGAGTCACACTTGTGTAACGTTACAGTTTGGATAATTTATTTATCTGAGATTCTGAGAGAATCTCTGATCTGAGACTTTCACGGTCTGGTGTCACAAAGTGGTATCACACCCGGCGAGCTTAACTCTCTGTAACCGGAATTCTGTTTGGTTGTGAGAAAGAAAATAAAAGAAATTATAGTTTCTCGTTTTAATTTGAAAATTTTAGAACCACTAGCTGTTATATAAATAGGCTGTCTAGTATCAGAATAGTAGTGTAACAATAAAATTGAATACTGTAATGACAAGTAAATAAAATCAAATTTAAAAAATATAAATACACAAAATTAATGTACCTGTATTTTAAAAAATTTATTTTATTCAGTTATCACTGTACTATTAAATTTGATTACCGTATTACTGCAGCGATACCACGATTCATCTATAGGAATCATTACTTTAACAATTTTCGAATCGAAGCGAAAAACTGTAATCGATCGTAATTTTTCCTCCGATAAGTAGACAAAATTCGGGCTATAGAGGGATTAACCCTTTGACTACGGTAGATTTTGAGACGCACCGGCCGTACCATACGATAGGAATTCAGTTCCGACGTACGTCGAGAGCTGCGAAATTCTTTGTTAGGGGTACATTTTTGGGAAAATATATTTGGATAATCGAAAAACTGAGTTTCACTACATTGGGACAATATTATTTATTTATTTGTATTCTGCACCGAATCGTTACTATACATATTAAAAATTTAATATTAACGTTAAGCTTGAATTTTCAGGGCGCCTATAGGCGTCCTCCGCATCAGAAAGCCGAACTGCGTCGAGCGCCTTTAGGCGCCCACACTGTCACAAGTGCAAAATTTCTAAGCGCCTTTAGGCGGCCACAGTAGTCAAAGGGTTAAATGGGTAAGCGCCTTGACGAAATGCACGTGGCCTGCTTCGGCCGTTTGTCTACCGCGATTTTCAAGACAAGATTTTTCAACGTTCAAGAATCGAACATCGGTGAACGCAACGTCGAACGTAAACGGTGTTCCTAATTGTAATCAATGAAACCAACGACACCTCGAATTAACGTATCTCCGAGGCAGGTCTTCTCCTCGAAACCAGATAGACCGGTCGATCAATCACGAAAATAGTGTAATAAAAGACGGAACACGATCGAAAGAGAAATGCCTCAATTACTCGAGCGACGTGGCTAAACGATAGAATTCCTATATAGATTTTTCTTCAGCCTGACCAGGATTCCTTCACGCATGGCTGGCAACGAAAAAGTGATTCCTTGGATATCCTCGGTCCCATCGGTCAAAATAATCGACGCGGAGACACTTCCGATAATCACGTCGCTAAGCATCGCCGATCAATCACGCGATAGCGTTCTCAGCAACGCTGCTTAAGTGGACCTGGACGAGAATTTAGACGGCGTTTCCACGAACCGTACACCGGGATATTTCCCTATCAGACTGCACGTGGCTGCCTCTCGATGACCGTGTTACATTGCGCGAACCTGTGCAGCCGATAAGCGACGTGGTTGATGTCGTCATTCTCGTTGGTTGTTAGCCGATCGATCGAGAGTTTATCCCCGCCCTCCTTTGAGCTTCTTTCGCAAAGTGGAGTATTACACGCGGCTGCGAAACGGCTCGAATAATCAAGTACGCGAAGTCTGATAACGGACGCCACTTGTCGAGTGGCTCGAGATGCTGAATAAACCTATGATACGCTCTTGAAATAAGCACGCTTTGCTGAAGCTCGTCGAGCTATCGTGATACTCGGTCCCTCTTACGCGGAACTGGCCACTTGGCATTTGAATGAGAGATAAGAAGCACATACTCTTGAATGGAGTATGCAATAATATGCATATGTTTCTGGTTATTTTTAGCGGAAAGGAATGTCGAGGGATTATTATTTGGTTTAGCGAAACGGATGCTGTAAATAAATAGTTTTGCTCGTGAGATATTTCTTTTTTAGAGAGGTTTGCAAGGTGAATAGTATTTTTCTTTATAATGATAAAGTTTGTTTCGTTTTTTTAGTAATTGATGCGTAATATTTTATGTTTTGTAATATATTGTTTTATTTATGATACATTTTGTGTTTGAGTAAGTAGAAGTAACAGCTTGTTTCAAGATTTTTCTTATAATTAATTGTTATTAGATTGTTGTTAGATTTTTCTCATAATGAACTGTTTCATAAGATTTTATTTAAACAGAAGAAATAAGATGGATTTAAGGAATTATTTTTCTGTGATTCTATAGTATATAAATTCGAAATTTTTTAATTGTGTTGTTATATTTGAAAAAGTTGTGGAAATTAAAGGTTAAGATTGTTGTCAAGAATAATTCGAATTTCTCTCCTATTTGTATTGCAGTTTCAATTTTTGTATAATTAGTAGATATGCGTTGAATATATTGCGGATTTTTATGAATGCGATTTAAAAAATGAAACCTAGACAGGCAATTGTTTCGTTTACCAAATTTTATAATTACTATATTTTACAGTATATTAGTTTATCATGTGCATTCTGTGTATTTCTGTGTCTTCAAATCTCCCATAAATGCATAAAAATCCACAATCCAATGATGAATATTACTAACAAATATACTACAAAAAGATCACGAAATCAATCTGATATTACTAAACTCTTCAAAAAGAAACTAAACTTCACATATCCTAGCATCCACCTCCAACAATAATAAATACTAAAACCACGTAAAAATGTAAAAATATTCCGCTTTCCAAGAATTAAAAACCTGTAAAATAAAAAAAAAACCCTACGCGATATTACAAATTAAAAGGCCTCTAAACTTGCAAACCTCCAAAATTACAGCACGAAACAACGCACGCGCACACCCGAAACGATCCAACTAAAAATCATTAACGATTTATCGCGCAATCCTCAAGGTCCATAAAGAGAGACCCAAAGACGCTCGAGCACTTTTTCTACCTCTTTTTAGTTGCTACTCCTACACGTGAGATCAGCGTCCAGGGATTCCGGAAGACATTCGCGAAGCCAATGGAACGAAGGCTTGGAGTTGGAGGGTTAGGGTTGGCGAGAGAGAGACACAGAGAGCAAGCTGCAGAGTAAAGACGGTGGTTTTAAAGGGGTCAAGAGAGAAGAGGACCAGACGAGGAGGCAAACTTTCGAAACGACCACGACGAGAGCCCGACAGTCGGCGTCTTCCACGGACCAAGTTTCTCAACGAGGCTGAATCTTACCTAGCCGCGATTCTATTGGAAAAGAAAGGATACATAGGACTCGAAAAAGAATTCCACTGTTGCTCGACGCCGAACTTTTGCTTGTACCCCGGATTTCTGAGGGGAAGGAAGAGAAGCTCGAAAGGAACGACGATTTCGTTATAATATATTGGATCGTTGGGACGTTATCCAAGGATGACTTCATATCGTCATACGGTGATCTAATTTCGATCCACTCGAGTTTACGGTGAAGTGTTTCTTTCTCTTGGGTCAATTTTCGACTTTCCAAGTTCGTAATGGCTTTTCTTTGGCTGAATTTATCGGCCAGTTTTATGTTGAGACCAATAAGGAACGTGTATTGCCGACGGAAAATTTGTAAGCGGTACGATTCTTAACTTTGGTGTCCTCTTTGGGTGTGTGTGAGACGGAACGACGAATTTTAGGTGAAATGTATTAATTGAATTAAATCTGAGAATTTCAAATAATAATCTTGGTAATTTTAATGGAGTGAAATGAAACAATTATTATACTCTACTCGCAATTGTATATATTAGTTTTTATACTGAAATCTTTTTATCTGAATTGTACGATAATCAGGAACGGTAACGCTTACTATTGAAATAAAGAAAGATACGAAAGAAAAGAAAGAGGACGCATTGGTCGTCAAACTAAAATATTATTTAGCAAATCACTATTTTAGATAATAGTTGATTTAATTTCTTATAGATTGAATTAAGTGTAAGAATTTTAGAAATCCCTATCTTAGATAAAATTTGATCTAATCATTTATAAATTGAATTAAATCTGAGGATTTTAGATAAAATCGTTATTTTAGATCAAATTTGATATAAATTCTCAAATTTGGTGTAAATTGTAAAATTGTGATGTGAAAATATCTCATATTCTATCTAAAACTGCGATGTAAAAATATCTCAAATTCTATTTATAATTATGATGTAAAAATATTTCATATTCTATCTAAAACTGTGATGTAAAAATATCTCAAATTCTATCTGAAATTGTGATATAAAAATATCTCAAATTCTATCTAAAATTATGATGTAAAAATATCTAAAATTCTATCTAAAATTCTTAAGTCACATAAATAAATAGACACCTTTATTTTCTCGCCTTTGGCCTCGAAAAGGTAGTTTGGCACAGCCATGTGTACATAATTCTCACATCGACAGAAGTTACGATACTTATTTTACAATACTATACTACTTCAAGATAATAATTACGATACTTCGTTACACTACGTGCCTGCGTAATAATAAATAATAGTGGGAAATTTATACATTATAGTGATTAAAACAGTTGGTTATCTACCTTATATATTTTTAATCAGATTCGTAAAAATATCAATTTGCATAAAAATTCGCAATGTTTATATTAGTAATTGTATGATACGATCGGTATCAATTATAATTCACTACATAGCGAACGTAGATAGCATTTTCGGAACGTCCCGAATTTTTTAGAACATTATGCGGCTATTAAAACGTTTGATGCGTCGATATTCAAGCAATTCCGGATTTTCTGCAATACACCGGTTACAATAACGTGGTATCCTGCTACTGTTGACCCATATACGTACTTTCCCTAGGTATCACGTGAGATATCTCGGTTTACCACTGCATAGTTGATTGCCTATCCCAAATAACTCTGGTTTACCGCTGCATAGCTGATTGTCTATCCCGAAACAACATGATCCTGTGGTAGTCAATGGATTAAAGTGGCACACGCGTAACGCTTGACAGCTTTGATATTCAATAAAAAGTTATCAAATTTCCAATCTCCATCTAATAATAATATTTAACCTGTATGTGGTTTAACTTTGCTACGGTTCTCAATTTCCTTGTTTTACTATTATTTCTTTTTTATATCGTATGTTTATATTTTTATCCGGTAATTATGAATTTTTATATCAATATCCTTGATTCGAAGAAAAATCGTATCTTTGGAATAAAACTGAAACAAGAGTTTTTAAATCTGACACACCAATTTTTGAAAAGTTTGGAACCACTTTGCTGATCGTACCTGTGTGAATTTCCTGGCTTATTTTTTTATTAATTCGAAATTAGTGATGTAGATGTTAACCCTTTGCATTTCTAAATTTTTTTAAAGCTTTAGAGGACTGTTATGAAAACTTAAAGTGTTGTTTTGAAAAAAAAGGATATTATAAAGTTTTACGATTTTTATTTGT
>SMSQ01022677.1:0-13284 GCA_019453375.1 Ctenoplectra terminalis | reverse complement strand
TTTTTTTTTTTTTTTTTTTTTTTTTTTTTTTTTTTTTTTTTATTCTCGTATTTCGTATCTAAATATTTTAGCAGACCCGTAAATATCGCGAGCCTTTAAAACGCGTTCCTCGAGCATTCTCGATTCACAAACGCCGTTGACCCTACCTCGTGCATTTTTAATTTATCTGCAAACATCTGCCGCTTATAATGCCTCGGACCTGGGAGTGTACTCTCCCGTAAAAAGAAAAGGAGCGTCTCAATTTATATGCTCATCCTTATTTCAACCAAGTTCCTACGAGAACCCAAACCGACGAAATGAAAACGAGTTTGGTGCTTTACAAGTCCGCTACTTCGGGTGTCTCGTAGGAATTTTAAAAGGGCCGATTTGTCATAGTTTCCGGCATCCCGTGCGAGCGTACATCGTCGAGCGGCAGTCCTTAATTGGGAGACGCTAGATGGTAAAGGAGCTAACAGAGGGAAGAAGCGAGAAGAAAAGAGATACAGAAGTAGAGAGAAAGAGAGAGAGAGGCTGGTTTATTTTTCCAGTAATTAAAAATTTGAACATCTCGCCGGTTCGGCTACTATTCCCAGAGCTCGATTAATTATCGCCCCGAGTGCCTTTCATTGTCAGGATCATTCATTCGTGGAGCCCATTACGCGGTAGAACCGAAAAAGGGAAGGAAGGGAGAAAGGAGAAGGGGTCCGTGTAAAAAAGGCGACTCGAGAGGTCTTCTCTCGCACCTTCTACTTGTCGTAAGGCACGGTCGGCGTTCGCTCGAACGTGGCCGTAGATGTGAAATAGTGCAAAAAAAGCTACTGGCTGGTTGTATTTAATTTTCTCCAGAGGCTGTATTCAATTCTCGTTCGAGGCGTACCGTGTGTCCAGGCTATACCGTTAATTTGGTCGACTCGTTGCTTACAGTACCGACTAATAATTAATAATTATCCAGACGAAAGGTAGTCTTCGTTTATTTTCATTCTTGAGCAAAATATCCAGCTTCCGACGTAAATGAAACGTTGGATGAAACGTTGAAGAGCTTCGATAACGCTGATCAACAGCTCGATCGACAACGCGTCCTACCTTCTTACCAGGCATCGATTTTTTTTCTCCGCGATCCTTCTTATTCGCGCATCGAAGTCTCCAGGTTAAGGCGCGCTCCGCGTATCCTTCGACGAGGCGAGGCGCGCTCGATTTTTCGACCGAACGGCAAATAGGTACGAAAAATTCCGGTGCACGAATAGGGAGACTTTCAGCGACGCATTATCGGGCCAGCTCGGCACGAAACGAGAAAAGAGCACGGGGAAAAAGCATCGGTCGTAGAAGGAGAGAAAAGAGGCTGGCATATTGTAGTGTCCGTGCATTAGCGGGACTCTGGCACGCTGGAGTATATCATTAAATATGAGAGCCGCTGAGTCGGGAGCAGCTCGATCGTTTCTTTTTTCGTTTCCTCGTCCTCCGACCCTCCCCGGTCCACCTTTCTTCTTTATCCTCCCTCCTTCGACCTTTTCTCTTTCTTGTTCTCGTTCGCATACTCTCGCTCCCGCTTCCTCTTCCTCTCTCTTTCGTAGTCCAGCGTTCCAGCATCTCTCGGAACACCACTTATCTTCTCCTTCTTTCCAACTTTACTCCTTCCTTCCTCTCTCTTTTCCACCTTTTCTCCGTTCTTCGTTCTTCGTTCTTCGTCCTCTCCTTCTCTCTCGAACCGACTTAGGTGTACCTGAGTCTTCGAGGCCTCCTTTCGTTCCCCTCTTTCTCTCTCTCTTTCTCTCGAAACTCTTTCTTCTGTCGCGCGGGTCTCTTCTTCTCTCTGCCTCTCCTTCTTCCTCCATTGGCGTCTCTCGTAATTGGCGTGACATGCTCTCTCGGTCCTTCGTTCTATGGTCGGCTCGGTGGAGAAACGGAGCATGCAGACGATGGACTCTCTCGCCGTGTTACGTCCTTCGTCCTCGAGGCCTCCGCGATGCTCCCGCGTCGCAAGGTTGCCGCTGTTTGTGTCGATCTCGAATTATGGATTTCCAAAGCACCTTCTCGCCAGCCGATGATTCTCTCGAGAATATGTAAAAGGTAGAAAATGGTGGCCGAGACAAACGCGTAGATGGAAAAACTTGGCGAATGAATTTCTTCTTTGTGTTTCAAAGTTTCAACCGATGACCTCGGTGCGACGACTAGATGGTGCTTTACTCACGTTTTCTTTTCATTTCTTTTCTCTGCTCTTCTTTTCTTTCCTCGTTAGGGGCTGTATTTTTATGATGATTTCCTAGTTAACTGAAACCTCGAGCGACTTTTTTTTCGTCGCTGCCCTGGTGTCTATCTATTTTTAAGCTGTTCATTAAAACCAGCAGTTACTTCGTGAAAGACCACTTATTTTGCATAGAAACGCTTATTGCCGATTGTCTCAGGTTTCCAACATCTTCTTCGACTCGTTATTTTCATCCCTTGGAATCCGCGCTCATTGAATTTAAAACTTCTTAAAAACCAGTCAGTTGTCTTACGCGCGACCACCGTTCTGGCTACAATTTACGTAAAGATCGCCGTTCTTTGTCACCTTTTCCCCCCTGCCAAAGATCTTCCAATTTTATCACGAAACACGCCAAGTTGATCCTTGATCGGTTTCTTAACGGAATTATTTAAACACCACCACGGCGACTTTAATTTTACCGACCTTTCGAGGTCTCCGGACGTAGGAGTAGAATCGTTCGATGAAAAATATTCGGAATCAAGCATCGACAGATCTCGATTGAATTCTCAAAGAATAGCTGGTTATTAATGGGACATTCGGAAAGGATTTCGAAGGAAACCATCAATTATCGAACGCATGTATTATCGCGTGAACGAGTTAAACCGGATTCAGCTGTCGTGACCTCGTTTCCGATTGTAAATTATAACTCAGGGGTTTGCATTATTTCCAAGCTCTGCACCGCCATTCTCTTCGCGTATACCGCGAGACGATTCGCGGGTTTTTTTTTTTTTTTAAGGACGTACGAAAGCGTAACGTCGACTGGATTATCCACAAGTTATTCCCAGACGCGACGAAATTCGGTAGCACGCGCCGATGCATCCTGGTTGATTGGTGCAGCAGCAATGATCGTTGCATTTCCGATAATTGCGTGATCGATCCTTCGGATTCTCCCCTCTTGCACCCTTTCGATTCGGGGGTGTTCCTTCTCGTCCTTTTTTTCGGCTCCTCGACGAGGAAATATCGGAACCGATAGCTCATCCGACGTGAATTACGCTTCGTCGGTCGCTCGACATTATTTAAGCGGCTGAGTTGCGCGGTTATAACCGTACACCCTTTCCCTCTTCTCTTTTCTCGTCGTTTCTCTCGCTCTGTCTCTACCTCCTCCCGTTCCTCCAATTTTTTTTTTCTCTTTTTATCGCTCGCCGACACCGTACGACCGATGGTCGCGTGTATACGGTTGGGCGCAAATCGATGCCAATCGAGGGAAAAAAAGGAATCAGACGCCTCGATAAACTCGGGAAAACCTCCGATTCCCCCTGGAAGCGAGATACTCGTGCTCCCCTTTCTCTTTTTCCCTCTTCGTTTCTCTCTTTCTTTCTCTCTCGCTCTGTCCCATCATCCTACCATCCCTCCATCCGATCGTTTTACCGGAAAAATGCTTTCCAGGCTCGCGTAGACCTATTAAATTGCACGGGAGACGAATAGAACGCGGCCGCGATCGTTCGTTCGAAATTCGTCGTGAAAAATTTATTACGATATCTGCTAGGCTGCTCGAGTCTCGAGGCGCAGGCATTTTTCATCCGGGCGACGAGAAAAGGATTACGTGGGAATTCCGTCGGTCTTCATTATCGTCTTAAGTGGGATCGTTCGGGGCCGAAGAACTGGGATATGGTGGTTGAAGGGTTGAGATCTCGAGCTGGGAAGACGCGCGCAAAGTAGACGGTAATCTCTCTTCCGGTCTCGAGATTATAACGAATGTCCTCCGCTCGAATGACAGCTTTATCCCGATAAAATATCACCCCATTAGAATTAATATGGAGTTTTTCTGGCTTCGTGTTACGATGTCTCTGGAAAAGGGAGGAATCCTCGTTAATCGTTTCTTTTTTTTTTTCTTCTTCTTCTTTTTTCCCTCCTCGTTTTTTGTCTTACAACGAAACCGCATGTTCGCGTGGAAAAACTCTTTCTCCCCAGAGATTAAGCCAGAAATTTACTGGCTACCATACGAAAAGACCACGACCCAACGCTCTCGTACAACCATTCGAAATCGAGCGTGAAACGTTGGAACCATAGCCTTTCCTCCCTGACGAGCCAGTAATCGCCATCGTCATCAGTCGTGCGACGAACGCGAAGGAGAAGGAAGATCAGCAGGAGGAGAAAGAGGAGGAGGAGGAGGAGGAGGAGGTGTATCAGCTGTTGCTTTCCTCCGTGGCCTCCCGTGTGTCTGGCTGCTCCTCGTCTTCGTTCAACATCTATCGCAGACCCGCTCCAGGTCATTAAGAATCCATTAAGAGTTTTCCAAACTCGGGAAACTAAATATAAACTAGCAGCCACGAGGCTGGCAGGTGGCGTCCCGAGCAGACGGACCACGCGGCCAAAGGGGAATGCACGCGGCCGTTGCGATGGCGTCTCGACGCTGATGGAAGAATCGTAATTCCGGGCACGTATGTTTCGTGCCCAGCGTCGTCCGCGCTGTCGACGTGTTTTTTTCAAGAAAATGACATAACGTGCGCGATGCTATAGTTAGATCGAGATGGATACGCGGAAACGACCGTGATGAGATTACGTGCCCCCGAATACAACGGAGAAAATTATATCTATGACGGAATATATATCAGGGAGTTTCTACGTTGCCTCTGTTCTACCCACGAAAAGATATGCAGTTTGCGTTTATAGCAGCAGACGGACCCGACCCGAATAACGATCGTTAGGTTGAAATTCCTCGAACCCCGCGGGCAAGCTGCTCGAGCATCCTCGATGGAGAAGAAAAGCATCGCTCGAGCCTAGATACGAGACAACGGAACCTCGCCGACGTCTTCGAGAAAGAGCGAACCGATGACGAGTGAAAGTTCACTTCCATCTCCTCGTGATCGACGCGCTGTCCTGTTCGGCATCGCGTAGTCTTATCTAGCATAAGGTGAAAGTCTTCCCGGATCCACCGGTGGTTTAATTGAAAACCAAAAGGCCTTCAAAAGCCACCGGCGTACGAGCTCCATCTACGATCACTTTACGTTGGGTACATTCTCACGAACGTACGCGTCTCTCTTTCTCATTCCCGGAGGATTAATCATCTATTCACGCGCGCCGAGGCTTTGTCCTTCAGCGACAAAGTCTTCGCTATATTCTCACAATTCTCGACCTAGAAACATCGAGCGATGTACACCGTGTAGGTATCACGATGCGCTCGTCTCTCAAGAATTCCAACTCGCAGTGTTTTTCTTTCGCGATTTTCTACGCCTCGAGTTGCATTTCAATCGTAGCTGTAAGCGAGTTCGTTGATCCTCGAGTCGTTGATCGCACGTATATCCACCGGAAATCTCTTGATAAAGTAATCATTTTCAACGGCAGACATTCCTGATAGATGCTAAAAATGATTCGGTTCGAAGCTACCTATCTCGTCAGGGAAGAAGTCGCAGCTGGTAGCGTGATTAATCGCGACGAAGCACGGGGTTCGTCGAAACCGAAGTAAACTCGGAACGCCACCGTATAATAATGTTGTCACTGAAGCTGGAACAAGTTCTTGGTCTCTCTTTTCCAAGGGAATTGTACGCGTTAAACTCGTTGCACGCGAGTCCCTCGGTTGGTTCGCCTCGTTCGGCTCGTTCGCCTTGGTGCCCCTCGCGAACGCCGGAAACGAGCCGGTAGATTCCACGGCGAGACATAGAACGTACCACGAAATAGGTAAATTCAGGGACGACGGTTTTTGCGAAGCAATCGTCGAGAGATAAATTGCTATGAGCGAGGAGGCGGTGTATGGTGTCAGGTGCGTGCCACCTAAAGCGACGCAGGCCAACTTGACCTCGACGTAACCATTACCGGCGAGTGTACGACTAATGAACGGTTGCTCGTTAATGGGACGATTCCCCCATTGTGGATCGCTGGTCGAGCGATGTCGAGCCATGCATGGGGCTGCGGGCGGAAACCCCATGCTGCCTTTGCTTCCTCTGGGATGAGTTTGACGCACGGATCGTTCGTGGGACCCCCTTTACGATTCACCAATCTCCGCGTACCCTCTGTCGCTTCGTGGACACTTGGGTGTCGTTTGCGGAAAACATCCTCCGAATGATCTCGTTGCTCCCGTCTGTGCTGATCGAGGATATCGAAGGGTGCTCGTTTCCAACTATCTTCCAAGCGGATCGACAGACTTGATCGGCGATCGTTAAAAACGCATCGTCATTATCGTTTTCTGCCCTTTGTTTCGCGGGTATCGTTCAATTTAGCGCCGCATATATTTGCCCGAAGTTGCTTCATCGACCGCGAGCTTTGAGAAGTTCCTACCCATCGATGCTGGTATTCGAAATGAATTTTTATCGAAAAACGAGAATACGAACGGGAATTTGCATCGCTGCTCTATCGGCTGCTGTATTAAAATTCAGCGAGTCGAACTGGTTCCGTTCCTTTGTACAATGCCATAGGATTTATCGCGTAGAAAATTCATCCACAAAAATATTCCGTTTCGCTCGAGTTTCCAAAGCGATGCCACCTCTGATAGAGGATGGCGCGTTCCAGTTTAAAGACAGAGATTATCCGTACGATCTCGATTCCTACACAAATCCTCCGGCCTTTTTGGTGATTCTCTTGGGCGACATAGCTGTCCATCGTCGATCTTCTTGGAAAAAGCGTACAGGGACTGGGGGGATGAAAATATCCCGACTACCCCGACTACGTATGGTAGGAACTCGAAGGTCGAGACCTTCTTCTAGAAGGAGAGCAAAATATCTGGTCGGTCATCGAGATACATCCCAAATCCCGAAGGGATCTCGGGAAAACATGGCGTTCGGGGACCCTCCATATGTCACGGGACGGCGCTACCCTAACTTCAGAATGCTGTTGCGTCTGATCCGTGCAAAAATGCGGGGAGAAGAGAGCCGAGTAAAATAGAAGACGCGTACAACGACGAGTTTGACATAAGCGAAGGAAAAAAAGGCGGGAGAAGTAATCCGGAAACGGTGACTAGAATTCCAAGACGAGTCGTTTCCCGTCATCTCGATGCTTCTTTTCCAACAGTTTTCAGCGACAAAAGAAAGGAAGCAGGGCGACAAATTTGATCGTTTCTGTGGGAAGAAATAATTTCTTGGATGCGCATTGTGCGCGATTGCGCGACCGTTACGGGAGACGAGCTTGATAATGCTCCGGGGTAGAAAACAGAAACGCTGTCCTTTGAGAAATAATTTCGTTTCGAGGAACTCTCCGGCGACAGAGACGAGACCAGACCGACAAAAGCTTCAAACTTTCCAGTCGAGAACTTTCGTTCGCCTGTATTTATTGGATAAAGTGAGTGCGCGTCGTTTAAGGGGACAAGGCGCGCACGGAGACGACCTCCGCTCCTACTTGATCCTTCGTTAGACGCAATTTAACTTTAAACATTAATATTCCTGGTAATTAAAAAGCGTGGGACAAACTCGCTTTTTTTCGATGGGACGACGAGCTTCGGGGAAACTTTGAGAGAACCTCGCGAAGGGATTCGGTTTACGGAACGCGTATTATATCGTTGGAGTCAGTCGTTGTAGATTTCGGTAAGAAAAATTGATCGACCGAATTTGCATCGCGATGACGTCGAGTAGGACTCGAGGAAAGATACGAATAAGCTTCGTAAATTATTGCAATGTTATAAATTCAAATCGCCCGCTCGCGATCTTGCTCTTGCTCGCGCACGCCGTTTAAGATTCTAAGAGGATTAAAATTCGATCTCCCAACGGTTACGGCTAGCCCCTGGTATTATTAATGTTGGTCGTTAAAAAAACATCCGACCGGCAATAAACAGTGGTAACGACGTGGCGCAAACTGCTCAGGGTGGTCCAAGGACCGGCGTTCCGCTCTGTATTCGAGGAAGTTATCCGCTGGTTCCAAATATAGAGCAAAAGATCCGCGAGGTTGAATGCCGCGAGGGGAAAAAAAAAAAAATAAGAAGAAGAAGAAAGATAACTCGACCGAGAGGAAACGAAAACCATATGGCCCTCTCGACGACGGAGCGTGCCTATGCGATGTCTAGGAAAGAAACGCTTGCCCCCGTGGAGGGAGGGAAGTTTGGGCAACCCTCCGTGAAATATAGGGCTGCTAGGCCTCGCAAGGAAAGTTACGAGGCACGCGAGACTCTCGACGAAGAGCGTTATTGCCGCAAAAGACACGAGTATATCACCCACGCGCTCCTACTTTCTTCTTCCTCTCTTTTCCGATGGAAAACGCGTTCCTGGCATTTAACGTGGCCTCGAGGCGCGAACGACGAACAGCTTATCGTCCAGATTAGAGACGTATAAATTACGACCACTGTTACAAACACCAGTCCCACGCTACCCCGACGCTTTCTCTTCCTAGTTTCCCTCTTTTCCTATTTTTCTCTTTTTCTCTTTTTCTCCATTTCTCTTTCCCTCTTTTTCCAAAGAGGGGAAGAATCTTCGTCGCCACGAAGGAATCACGCGAGAGACCACTAATGGTTGAACTATTTTGACGCATGCGATCGACGTACAAGACGTTTGTCACTGCGACACGGGATAAGAAAAGGAACGTGGATTACCATTAGCCTATCACCTACACCGGTATACTCTTCTTTGCTCCTGCTGACTCTCATTCTTCCAACGTTCCTTTCTTTTTCCTGCGTTCGGTCACCTGGCGTGGTGGCGAAAACCTGATAACGGGGCATGTCCGTTGCACCGAGCAAGACGGCTCGCTTTCTACCGAGGTCAGAAAACGAACGCAACAACAGGAGCCACGAGGCTCCTTAGGATCGCGTGACTGATCACTGATGGACTTGACGGGGGCGGAGGACACCATTAGCTTTATCATCGACTCCGCAACTCTCGCGTACCGAACAATGTCCGATAACTAGCTTGGAATTTCATTTTCTTTTTTTTTTTTTTTTTCTTTTAACCTACTACTTGCTTTACATTTTCTTCGGATCCTGAGAATTTGTTGAATTTAACATATCCTGTGTCTTTTTACCAGCGTATCTACGATCTATGAAAGGTGCGAGAAAAATAGATAGATAAGATCGTTATTGCGGAAGGGAATGGGTGATTATCGAGGAACGTTGATGTTAGGATTTCGTTCTTTTCTCCGGTACACGTACTTAAGTGTTTACTTCCCTTGCGTGAACTGGGCGATTTCACAGCTCCATTCGTAGGCCTGTACACCGGCAATTTTCGCGATCTCTCGTAATCTCCGTGCAGAAAATCGAGGAACGAAACGGTAGAGCAACAGAAAACTAGAATGCCGTTTAATTTCCATGTAGCTCGTCTATTAAAAAGAAAAAAAAAAAAAAAGAAAAAAATGACGCGTTGCATAATCAGCTTTGAAATTCTTAAAAGGAGTATTTGCAAATACGTAGAGCTGGTAGCAGGTAATGCAGCGAAAGCGAGACAAAAGAAATCCGTGGTCAATTACTCGGTTGTGTCTCGCGAGATTTGCTTTGGCTCAAAGTTGTAATTATCGCGCGGCTCGATATAACGCTCCATCGACTCTAATGACTCGTACGTTCTTAATTAAGCTCGAAGGCGAATCGATCCTTCGTTTCGACTTCAGACTTCGTCGACTCAGCTCGGTTCGTGGAGTTCGCGCGACTTACTTTCACCCGTGGTGGAAACGACCGCGTGTACCCGGATTGCGAAATCTCACCGTGGCTCTCTGCATCGATAGCGCGCCTCTATTTCCACTCTGCCACTCGAAAGAAGAAATGTACACGGCGCACGGTCGGTTAATGCAGAATTATTGCGGGAATAAAACGTGCACGACTATGTTTCATGGGAAATTCTGCGTTTCCCTTGATTAGTTTGCAACCTATAAATGTTTGACCGCCTCGTTGTGGGACAAACGCGCTGGTTGGGATCTCGCTGGACCAGCAGCGTGTGTAACGCGTAAACAGCACAGACATTACAAATATTGTAGACGCGCGAGTGATTTACGGGGTTCGTTTATCGAAACGATAGACGGTTCTCGTTAAAGGATCGTGCAGTCAGCGTGTTCCCTCGCAACCCCTATATTTTCGTAACGCGAATTGGTTCAGCGCGTTGAGTGGCGTGTTTTCGCGAGGGAAACAAAAATACCCGACGATGAGGCTGCGCGATCACAGGCAACCGGTGCTGCCAACATTATTGTTTTTAATTACAGCAGCCGCTGAAAAAAAAAGAAAAAAAAAAAGGGAAGCCAGGAGGAGCAACGCGAATCGCAGCTAGCAACGAGACGTCGAAAAAATTCTATTATTCTCGATTCGGTGTCTCGCTCGTTCTTTCTTAGAAAACGAGCCAAGCTTAGGAATAAAAAGAGAAACGCGAAGAGAGGAGAGCGAGGGACGTTCTAAATTCAAAGGGCTGTTTTTAAATTCGTACCACCAGTCGACCCACCGCAACAAAACCCGACAAGAAGGACGTAGAGCAGAATCCTTGGAAAATAAATCTAACCACCGTGTTCTCCGCGTCTCTTTCTGCCGTCTCCTCGTCGAGGCGATCCTTTCTCTCTCCTTTTCGTTCCACGATCGCGGTCTCCTTAAATTCATCGGAAATAGAATTTGTCTCGCAGACGTCTTTTGCGGCTCGTCTCTCGCGACATCGAACCGCGATGAAAGAAAAAAGTTGGAGCAGAAAAATACCGGTTTCATTCGGAGTAACGTGGCGCCCGAAGAGTTTCGGGAAAATAAAAATGAGCGTCATCCAGAGTGGCGATCGCCCAAGGTATAATAATTTCGGAGAACTTTCTTTTCTCCTCCGCTTCCCCCATCTTTCGTTCTGTATTTTTTTTTTCTTCCTTCTCTTCGAAGTATACGTCTTTCCTTTGTTACGTTTACGAGTCTCCTCGGATCCGAAGTAAAACCTCCACCCTCCGCCACGCTTCTATCCTCCCCTATCCTCCGCCTCCCTCGTCCCTCGTTCTTGCTGTTCGTCTGTACCGAGTGCAGCCGTGAAATAAATCCGTATATTCCGGAGGGTCTTAAATTCAACCGGAAATAGAATTTGTCCCGAGGCGGTCACGGAAGCCAATGGCGCGAGGAGAGAAGCAAAGAAACTCGAGGAGACTCGAAGAAATCGAGAAGGAGGGGAAAGGCAAGGCTCATCGAGGGAATCTGTGAGATCGCGAAAACCGTCCTGGAGGGAGCAAGCGATGGAGGAAACGAAGGAGCAAGAGAAATAGGAAGCAGGAAGCTGCTTCCACGTGCCGGCTTTCCTTCGGAAACATCATCGCCGAGAAAGAGAAATACCGGTTGAGACGGAGGAATCGGGGAAAGGGAGAATTTAATTTTCTCGCAGGGAAACGAAAACAAACCTGGCTGATTTACGATCGGGATCGAGATGTTAAAATATTCGCGTTGTATTTTACGAGGGAACGCCGCCGTTGGTCGGGCTAACGGGAGGATACGTTTCGGAGGCTGGAAGAGAAACGAGCTTGAGGCTTCGGGTTGGATTAAAATTTTAAATATCGGTGTTACATCTCGTCCGTTTCACTCAGGGAAGGTTCAAAGGACGTTTTATAATGCTCTCACCGTTGACGGGAAGAAGTGCTCGTTAGAAGCAGTGACGAACGTTGCGTAGTCTCTGGTTGCACCTGTTCGAGTACTATTAGAGACGGCTTAAAATTTTCACGAGCCTCTCGAGGGCTGGGCTTCTCTCGGCTGCCGAAATCTGCAATTTGGCGGGATCCATCGTAAGCAGGTACTTGGAAAGAAAGTCTACGTTGGAAGAGAATAGGAAAAGAACGAGGCCTTTGCACGCTGAAGAAGGTGGCCAACCACCTCCTGAGTGGTCGACCCCGCTGGCAGACGATCCTCATCGTGTTTACATCTACTTCGAAGGAAGCAAAAGTAACGAAAAAAAAAAGTAAAAAAAAAGAAAAATGGGAAATCGTGGCTTATCAAAGGAAGGCTAGATACTCACCCCCCGTGAAAGCTTCCGCCCTTCTGTCAGGCTCCGCTCCTCCTCGAGCGGTCTTCTCTTCGTCTCTCTCGAGACGCGAAGCTGTTTTCGGCAATTGCTACTGGGTCTTGTCAAAAAGTTGAAAGAGAGAGGCTGGTGAAAAGAGGCACTACGGATTTCTAGCCTGGCCGAGGCCACGGAGGAAGACGAGAGGAGAGGAAGTCGAGATGGAAAGAGGAAAAGGAACGAGAAGGACGAGAAGAGGAGGCCGAAAAGAGAACGGGAGAACGGTAGAACGGGGATGAGGAGGACATCTTAAATTTTTTACGAGGCCACTCGTGAGCAATGGCAACGGAAGAAGGCAAGCACCGCGTAGACCTAGGAGGCGCTGCACAGCTACCAACAGCGTTTCACTGAAGTCTGCAATTTCGCGGATGCATCTTGGCTGGTCTGGCTAGAGCAAGAGAACGCGAGGGAAGGAGGGGAAGGTCTTTGCCCGCTTTAGAAGAACTCCTAAAGCGCGCCTTCCACCTCCTTCTCCCTCGGTCCACCTTCCCACTCTACTATATTTTGGTACTCTAGAATTTCGTGCTTCCTCCAGTCCTCTGCCCAACCCTCTCCTCTTCGTCTTCGAACCCTCCAACTCTCCTACGCGAACCTCTCTCTCTCTCTCTCTTCGCTTCCCTTATTTTCTCTTCTCTTTCCTTGCCATCTCCTCTACCCCGTTCTTTCCACTTCTCTTCTTTCCTCTTCGCTTCTCTTCGCTTCTCCTCTTTCTTCTTTCGTCCCTTCCCTTGTTCGTCTCTTTTCGTCGAAGAATAGCGAGACGCCGACCAGACCCTGCGGCCTACCAGAGCAAAAGAGATCGACCAAAAGCCTGGTCGAACGAAGACGACCGATGCTTTTCTCTCTTTCTCCATCCCTTACCCTTTCTCTCTCCCTTGCGCGTTCTGTCTCGCGGGTCTATGTATGCCCGAGATGGAAGGGTGAGAGAGACGGATAAACGCATGGTATTGATCCTGAAACCCCTTGCTCCTCGTCCCATCCTAGCTAGCACCCCTTCCACCGCACCGACGAACCCCAAAGTTGCGTTCGGTCTCTCTCTCTTCCACCCCCTTTCTTCTCGCTTTTGGCATTTCCCCCTTTTAGACTCGGCTAGATGACTGGTGCACCGAGTAACGCGAATTTTACCGAGCTCAGATGCACGCCCCGTGTGTGATGCAAGTCGACCTTGAACTTGAAGTTACTCTCCGACCATATACGCGCCACGCATTTGTCGCCCAGACG
>SMSQ01022675.1:0-22201 GCA_019453375.1 Ctenoplectra terminalis | reverse complement strand
TCTATCGCGTAAGTTTGATCAAAATCGGCTTGTGCCACTTCGATATGTTCCCTTGTTAGTTCAGCCATTACAGTTCTCTCATTTCTCTTTAAGTTCTCACTTAAAATTTGGTGGGAGAAATCTTTAACACGTTGAGCGCCACGTCAGCCATCGGTGGCTGACACTAAACTTTCCGTTTAGGCCGCGTCAGCCATCGGTGGCTGACACTAGATTTTCTGTTTAGGTCGCGTCAACCATCGGTGGCTGACAGCGTGTAACATGAGAACTATAAAATTTTACACTATTTTGCGGAATTACACAAAATTTATTTAAAATTTATTTAATTTGGTATTATTACAGTATTAATGGGATCGGAAACACCGGCCCTTCAATACCAGTGCGTATAAGCGGCGTTCGTGGCCTGAACGGGATTGTCTTAGAAATACGCGTGGCGCTCAACGTGTTAACACTGTTGTGGATTTTTGTTATATTACACGTGGCTCATGTTCGGCTCCAACCCTCTCTGATGTTATTTTTTAGGTACTTTTTATATATTCTTGATGTGGGACTGGGACTTCTGTTTCATTTAACGGAAGTGTTGTTGAGTTTTTGGAGCTCAGATCTGCTTTTTCATTCCCGGTTATTCCTTCCTTACTGTTAAGTAATTTGGTGGTTTATTTTTCAAAACAATGGTGGACGTTTTTAATTTTTTCTAAGGTCGTCTTTGCTGCGTGTGATACAGCGTTTAACAAAACTAAAAATTTCAATTGGAAACTGATACTTATTCCAATTACTATAACATTTTTAAATTGGCAACAGAAATAATAGACACTTAAAATAAGCATTGAAGAAGATTTTTCGATAAAAACATTCCAAATTTTTTGAAGAAGGAATTCAGAAGCTACTTGACACATAAGAAAAAATCGTAGAAAACAATGGTCAGTACTGTCATGACTAAAAATCAATGCAAATATTAATATCTTACGGTGAAAATTAGCGTCGAGAAACGACATTATTCATGTGATGACCTAATACTTTGCATCCATAAAACCGGAGCATACATTATTCTTATAATATCAACCCTTCGCGGACGAATGTCAATATAATTTGATTCCTAAGTCGAATTGTCTCCTCTACAGCAACGAACGAATAGGAGACGCCGATGCGAAGTTTCATCGACTAATTGTCTCTTTTCGGTTTTATTTTCAGCCTAATTGTTTAGTTGCTTAATTTATAATCTCGTTCCATATAGAAATTATCCTCCAGCTGCCACGAATCAGAGTCGAAAGAGCGCTCGTCCGCAAAGGGTTAAAATACATCTCAGCTAAGAGAAAAGTGCGACGAAAGTAATTAATTTCAAGTTACAGGGTCGTAAAAGATGATATCAAAGTTACTCGGCTAGTTATTCGTCCTTTATTATTGATTGCTTTCAATTAAGAACTCCACTATCCTATATAACTTGTACAAAGAGGTTCTGATATCCGTTTCATGAATCCGTGATTGATTTGAACGACAAGTGGAACTCGTGTTCGAAAGTTTCTCGAACTGACAGAGATTTCGGGGGTTCAAAAGGATCAGAGTCTGCAAATAAACTCGAAACCGTCCGTGAAAAGGGTCCTTCGGTCTCGAAGTGGCTTCGAGTACTTGGGATTTCTCCTCGCAGCAGCGAAATATTGATTCTGCCTCGGAGTAATGGAATTCCACAGGCAAATTTATGAATGACAGAGCAATGCACGACTTGGACAGTGGCTCGTGGGACGGGGGTTCGTCTAAAGAACCATACCAAGACCACGAGAACTGCGACCTACATTCAGCATAATTTGGGGATTGAATTTTTAGAAAAAGCTCCTACAAGGGACATCGCTTAACTGTAACATGCCGATTGTAATGAAATTTACATATAAGATAGTGTTTGAAAAAATATTTGACACCTATTTTTCTTTATCTGCAGTCATCCATACTTAGAGGGTGAAAACAGCTCTTAGAGATAAAAAATATATATTCTTCGATATTTTGGAAATGATTTACTATAAAACGAAAACTATTTAAACAAAAATTGTGCAACATTTAACCCTTTCGGTACGAGCGCCGGATATATCCGGCATTCATTTAATCACCTGTGTGTACGAGCGCCGGATGTATCCGGCATTCGTCTGATAACCTGGTGTTACTTATATAATTAATAGAATTTTATATAAATATCTTTTAATATTAACCCCTTGGCCTACACGATATCTGCCAATTGCGCGAGCTATAGTAAACAAGAAAGTCGGTCGCGCGCCATGCCATTCAACTGTTCAGCCGTGTATCCGAACTGGCGCAAAATGTATACTTTTCATGACATATATATTTCAGTGCAACGAAAGGAATTGTGAAATAATAAACAATGTTTAGGTACAAATAGTAATTTTAAGACGTCTAGGGTGTAATCATAATCACCTCGAGTCTGACTCGTGTCTTTTGTTTATGACACAAATTCTTTACCACGAGTCAGACTCGTGGTTTTCGCTTATGGCACAAATTCTTTACCACGAGTCAGACTCGTGGTTATAGGCCAAAGGGTTAAAACTATGAACGACGCTTGTTAGAAGAAACATTGTTTTATTAAACAGAGTTCTTATTTAACGCCTAGAAAAATCTTCATACAAAAGAGGACTGACCACGCGCTATGTGTACAATTTTCGGAGCGGCGCCTCGTACAGCGAGAGTGTCACGGCGGACAGAGCGCTCGTGCCCAAAAGGTTAATGGCGGATTTAATTGTGTAACAGTTTCCGAAATATTAAAGATATATTTTTTATCCCTAACTTTGACGACTGTTTTCATGCTCCAAATATTGATGATTGCAAATTTGATATTATGATAGCTTACAAATTTAATTCGCATTGCGGTGTTTTGTATCAAACGCGTAAAAATTTTACTCCTATGCAGATGAGGCTCCTTGGAGAGTATTAAGTAATAAGTTCTCATATTTGTGTAAAGTAAAATTGAGCGGTAAAGAGTTCTTCGCATATCGGGATGCCTCTCCCTCCCTGTTACTTTGGATACGGGAAGCTTTATTGTATATGAAATGAAGAGAGGGTCTACAAATTTTGGTACATCGATACACTTGTATCATCTTTGTAATCTTTAACGAAAAATATTTACAATTCCGAAACAAATCTCTCTAACGAATCTGACACAACTTTCTGACGTCAAATGACGCTAGTGTATATCTACAGACAGTATCGTCAAGAAAGTAACCGCAAGCTTATTTCAACAAGCAAATGTATTCGTACCTAATACGAAAGCCAAAAGTGCTCTCTGTTCTTGGATTCCTGGCTGGACATTGCCCAGTTTCATTAAAGGAACCTGTGCTGGATCATAAACATACCGAAATATTTAGTACTCCTATTCACAAGAAAAGCTCTGTTCTGCTGGGTTGCGTACACGAAGCTCGGAATAAATAATTGCATCGGTTCGAAGCGTGCAGGGCTATAAAACAAAANTTTTTTATCCCTAACTTTGACGACTGTTTTCATGCTCCAAATATTGATGATTGCAAATTTGATATTATGATAGCTTACAAATTTAATTCGCATTGCGGTGTTTTGTATCAAACGCGTAAAAATTTTACTCCTATGCAGATGAGGCTCCTTGGAGAGTATTAAGTAATAAGTTCTCATATTTGTGTAAAGTAAAATTGAGCGGTAAAGAGTTCTTCGCATATCGGGATGCCTCTCCCTCCCTGTTACTTTGGATACGGGAAGCTTTATTGTATATGAAATGAAGAGAGGGTCTACAAATTTTGGTACATCGATACACTTGTATCATCTTTGTAATCTTTAACGAAAAATATTTACAATTCCGAAACAAATCTCTCTAACGAATCTGACACAACTTTCTGACGTCAAATGACGCTAGTGTATATCTACAGACAGTATCGTCAAGAAAGTAACCGCAAGCTTATTTCAACAAGCAAATGTATTCGTACCTAATACGAAAGCCAAAAGTGCTCTCTGTTCTTGGATTCCTGGCTGGACATTGCCCAGTTTCATTAAAGGAACCTGTGCTGGATCATAAACATACCGAAATATTTAGTACTCCTATTCACAAGAAAAGCTCTGTTCTGCTGGGTTGCGTACACGAAGCTCGGAATAAATAATTGCATCGGTTCGAAGCGTGCAGGGCTATAAAACAAAAATATAATTTCTGGATCGAGCGACAGTTCAACTCTTTAATTGTTGATGTGGTTTATAAAGCACGTGCTAAAATTATAGCCAGATGCGGGTTTCATATTTGTGGTATATAAACATGTTAATTTTTGTTAATATCAAACAGCGGCTGTGGCTTATATACCACTGAAATAAAAATGAAATAAATACAATAAAAAGAATCTTTTAAAATAAAATTTCACTTCAGTAATATAAAATTAATGTGGCTTATAAACCACACCCGCAGTTAAAAGGTTGATGTGGGGTCGACAAGACACATGGTGAGAGAAGGATCAGAGAGGAAAAAAGTTTAAACGATTTTTATCAGGATGGTTTGGTATTAAGATTCTTGGAATGTAACTTGAATAACTTGAGCCCTGTTATGCAATATCCAGGGTGTCGCAAACAAAATTAAGGACTCCTAAAGGGTGTTAGTTATTCCTGAGGTGATTTTAAATAACTTTTTCCTTTGCAAAAATGTCAAATTCAGCTTCGTTAAGGAGCTATTAACGAAAAACACCAAGCAATGTGAGAGCGTTGTCTTCGTGCTGCGCTTGACTTCAACGAGCAACTCAGAGTGTATCAAAAAATTAAATCAAGCTTACTTAATCAGGAAAAGATTTGCCTGCTGCTTGAAAATGTGGGTCGTGTTACTGTACCGATCTTGATATTTGAACGAAATAATTTATGGTGCAGCGAATAGCTGTTAACGAGTGTTGAAATTCAACTTATTTATTGTACACGAATAACAATTAGTTTATTCGACATCACTTTCGTTCAACAGCTGTCAATAGCTGCTTCTGAATTGTTCGTTAAAGCACTAGCGCGGCACGGCGACATCGCTCTTGCTGGCGGCTGACCGCCTTTCTCGCTCTGTGATTGTCGGTGTTTTTTTATTAATGACTCGTTAACAAAATCGAATTTGACATTTTCGCAAAGGAAAAAGTTGCTTGAATTCATCCCAAGAATCACTTTTTTAAGGGACATTTTTTACAAAATGTCATTGCGCGACACTGCCGAGACTACCCTTTCGCTATTATAAATCCTTATTAACTTTTACTTTAAAAATTTTATTACTTTAAAAATTTACTTTAAAAATTTTGCTATCGAAATAAGATACTGTAATCAATGATAGTTCTTTTCTCTGATAAACAAATAAAATTCGGACTATAAAGGGTTAAACGATATGTTTAAATCTTACGACTCGTGGCCTAAGTTTTTTTATTACTGGGTAAGAGTGCATAAGAAGCTAAACAATTTTTGAGTTTAAAATTCTGTTCCGTGTAGAATCGTTACAAAATTATACCGAAAGAAGCACGAAAACTTTAAAGAGGTAATTTCACTCGTTCCGGTGGAATTTCTGCTAAAGTAAATGGTTCTTTAACAGTTCATTAGATCCGAAATTCAAACGAAGTTTCAAGTTGAAATTTTCGGTTTGGAGAACTTTCCTTACTAAATCGTGATAGATTCTTATTCTTGTTTGACTTATCTAAGCTACCTAATTTCGAAGAAACAGTCTAATTTATTTAACAGTCGGTCAGTGTTAAATGAAATTCGAATTCTCCATAGAAAAGTTTTCTATTTATGTAAAGAACAAAGAATATATATCTGTTTTCCTAAATATTTAAAACATGCATTTTCTAAAGATTACGCAGGGGAGACCAGGGTTAAAAGTAACATTGTAAATAAATGAAAAACTATTAATAGTATTATCACAAATTTTGATAATTGAAATACACAGATTCGTGTCCTAACAATATAGATATGTAATTAACCCTTTGCACTCGAGAGGTGACTCTCATTCACCACTTGGATTAATGCAAAGACTCAAATCGCACTAAGTACTAATTAAGGTTTCGACGGTTCTCCTGGTTGTTAAATTAATAGCATGCAAAAAGGTAACATTAACAAATCCTCAAAAATAGCAGCTGGCGTGTCCGTATCATAAACTCGTGGTATGTAGTCCGTTATCCTAACAGTTGTATACCTTTAAATTAGACATAGATATTCGATTCTCTGTTTCATTATCTGCTAACAGTAAACGTGGAACGCTTAAAAACTTACAGTCCCTGGGCATCGAATTANCACAAATTTTGATAATTGAAATACACAGATTCGTGTCCTAACAATATAGATATGTAATTAACCCTTTGCACTCGAGAGGTGACTCTCATTCACCACTTGGATTAATGCAAAGACTCAAATCGCACTAAGTACTAATTAAGGTTTCGACGGTTCTCCTGGTTGTTAAATTAATAGCATGCAAAAAGGTAACATTAACAAATCCTCAAAAATAGCAGCTGGCGTGTCCGTATCATAAACTCGTGGTATGTAGTCCGTTATCCTAACAGTTGTATACCTTTAAATTAGACATAGATATCCGATTCTCTGTTTCATTATCTGCTAACAGTAAACGTGGAACGCTTAAAAACTTACAGTCCCTGGGCATCGAATTGGGACCACGTGTGAAAATTTCACTTTTGTGACTATAACGTTATGTCATACATGGAAAACTGTCTTTGGTGCGTTGCAATATATATCACAAATAATTTCTTATCTTTCCTATCTTTAAATAATTTGTAGCAGATTTAAAATCATTGTTATACATTATTAAAAACCTAAGAATAATTTTTGTACTGAAAAAGCTGTTGTTTAAAGTGTACTTTCAATTCCAAACTTTTTATGTTTTGCATGCAACAAATAGTTTACGTACTAGAAGCATTTTATTTATTATCTTAGTACTAACCTTGCTATGTTTTTAATTAACTGTTATAAAAGTGTTACGAACTAATGGATTCATTTTTCTTAAACGCGAACGAAGGTGGAAATGTTACATTGGAGCAAATAAATTGTCGGCTAAGAACGCTTTCGAATTTGAATTTCCACAGTGTTGGAAGTTGAACGAAAATTATTCGTGCCTTGGGAAGTAAACTTGCTAACTTCTCGTTTGCGTTCGAACCAAGTTTCTTATCCTCGGTTCTTCGTCGCCGAAAGTTCCGTATAAACGCGAAAGAATACGATTGTTCTGGATTATAAAGTTGTCTGTCCTTCCGTTTTATGTTTTGCATTTAATTCTGCCCCGAATGAGTAAAATTACGGCCGATAAAGTTTTATTTGTCTATGTTTTGAATCACGCGAAATTAATGTTTGTCTTTACGCGCGAAAAAACTTACGGTGAAGCAGCGTATTTAAAGACGCAATTTAAATTTGTTGAATCGAGATAGTAACCACGTATGAATTTTTTGATACTTCATTAATTTTTGCTTCCTTTTATACTCAATCAATTTTTATTCAGCATAAATTTTCATTTATTCTCTTTCATTGAAATAATATTCGGAACAAGTGGATAAAATAATACGACACCCATTAGTTTCTTTTAGTTCAACTTTTTTTCTTATTTTACTTGATAAGTTCCGTGAAACTCTTATCGTTTCTGGAGTATTAATAACGAATAATTTCTATAAATTTCTCTAAAATATCAAATAATAATTAGATAACAGTATAATCACGTTGGTATCTTTGTATGATATCTATATATTTTGCATAATTTATTTAAAAATTTGATTCTCGAGAACTTTAAAGTCGAAATGCTTTCAAGCAAGTAGTAAAAGTCAGTGATTAAACAGACATTGCTGCTTGTGTTTATCTCGTGTTAATTTTTTGATACTCGAAGATTAATTGTTGCTTCCTTTTATAATCAATCGATTTTTATTCAGCATAAATTTTCATTTATTCTCTTTCATTGAAATAATATTCGGAACAGGTGGATAAAATAATACGACATCCATTAGTTTCTTTTAGTTCAACTTTTTTTCTTATTTTACTTGATAAGTTCCGTGAAACTCTTATCGTTTCTGGAGTATTAATAACGAATAATTTCTATAAATTTCTCTAAAATATCAAATAATAATTAGATAACAGTATAATCAAGTTGGTATCTTCGTATGATATCCATATATCTGTGCGTGCAGTGATTTTTCATTCCACAAAATTCCTAATAACAACATGGAGCCTCAATAACTTGTATATTATTCCTAACTGAATAACTCAGATTTGTCATTCGCGTTCTAATTGACTTTTAAGTAGTATAACTCGAGTATGTCTGACATTGACATTTTAATGAATTGGAAAAGTTTTCTAGTGTTTAAAACTAATGAACAATTTTATATGTATACAAATAGATAGTTTTAACTAAAAATTAATATATTAAATTATTTATACCACAGAAATATTTATATTACCGTGTTATAAATAATACTCCTATTATTATGTCACGAATACAATATTTATTTATTACCTCACTATCGATGTTTCAATTATTAATATTTCAAATATTAACTAAAAATTAATATATTAAATTATGTATATCACAGAAATATTTATATTACCGTGTTATAAATAATGTGGAAAAAAAATTTCCAAATCTGTTGAAAAATTATGTCACGAATACAATATTTATTTATTACCTCATTATCGATATTCCAATTGTTAATATTACATTTATTAATCCTAATATTTGATATAAATTAAAAAGCTATGAAAAATTGTATAAAAAGAATTTCATTTTATTTATTTCGTTTTGTTTAAATTTAACAGGTCATACGAAGGTTGTGTGTTTAATCAAAACACATTATGCAAATAAAAATTAATTTAAATATATCAATTAACATGATGCAAAGTTTTATGTTTAATGAATTTTTTAGTTACATTTCTTGCGTCGTATAAAATGCTCAAAAATGGTTTTATTTATATTAAGAAAATTCTGACAATAATTAAAATACGTAAAACTCAACTGATGGAAAACAATTGGTATTTAAATTAAATTTTTTTTAAGATAAAACACCGCTTTATTCGAAATACCCAATAATCGATTCTACATCGAGTGGTTTTAAAGTTATTATCTGCGAAAAAACGTAGAACCAATATTGGTGTGCTTAAAAAGCTGTAGTTACAGGGTATTAATCATCAAGTTTAATATACTTGCGGTAACCGTTAATGCGTATTCGATATTTCATCACATATTGTAAAATTAGTTTGGTTAACTTTCTATCTAGAACGTGTACATATTTATTTATTTCTAATTATTAATTACTTGTGCATTTACAATGGGTTGTATAAACTCGTTATAAATAACAGGTAATTGAAAATTAATATCCTTAATATATGATATTGTTTACTCCATTACATTATTGCTTTCAAAATACAAATATTAATAAAATACAAATTTTCTTGAAATACAGTTAAGAATTTAAGTCACTTGACAAAACCACGCATTTAATAATAATTATAACATATCTTAGAGTCTCGTCTTCTTTGTTAAAAATTTAACTCTATGGTTTTGTGTGACTTAAAAGTTATAAATTAATGTATTTGTATTTTAAACAATTTATTTTATTGAGTTATCGTTGTACTATTAAATTTGATTACTGTATTACTGTAGTGATATCACGATCCATTTATGGTAATTATTAGTTTAAAAATGTTTAAATCAAAGAGACAAACTGTAATCAATCGTAATTTTTTCTCTGACAAGCAGACAAAATTCGGGCTATAGAGGGTTAACTGTATAGGCGTGACCGGGGCTAGTTGATTAATCCCTCTAATTGTGGCGTTAACAAATAGATTATTAGTATTTTGAAATATTAAAACAAACGAATGGTTACCTCGCCATTTAATGTGTCGCCGTAGCAGAAAATTCGCGTATATATCAGTAAGAATAAAAAATTAGAAAGTATTCGCGGTAAGTAAATATTTTTATTTTGGCTAGTTATGTATTTTTATTCTCTAGGTACTGTTTGATATTTTTTTGTGAACATTTTGTGAAAATGCGATACGTTAACTACAATTTGCAGTATTTTATTTTATCTAATTCGTGGAAATTTTTTACATGTAACGACGTAACATGTTAAAAACGTCAGGCGAGGTTATTTGACCAAACATAAACGGAGTTATTTTTTTCTCTCTTTTTATTTTGCTTTACTCTTACTGAAGCATTAATTGGCTCCATTTATTGATCATGTATCAATATGAGAAATATAGAATTTTACGTGTGTACTAATTGTGACTCGGATGATGGTTTGTAGTCTAATTCAACCTACAAATTATCATTTGAGTGATTATCATAAATATGTATGAACAAATAAATATTTAATTTTTATCAATACCGTTATTCTTTCTCAGATGTGTAGAAGCAAATACGAAGTCAACTAACCCTGTCGTGTAATATAAAATCTCATTAATCTAAATAAATGAAAATTACTATCTAGACTCAATTAAAGGGATTTTCAAAATTATGTCGTTACATCTAAGTAAATGTGTAAATTTTTGTTATCCAAATAGTCAACAAAATATGAGTGACTTATTCATAAAAATTGGTAATATTAAAAATTAGCCAACTAGCCGCTGTCCTCTCCTATTTCTTTTTCTTCCAAGAAAACGCGAACGTATTTTTTAAAAAAGCACACGAATACTGTTAAAAGTATTAGAGCTATCAAAAAGTATTTAAAATGAAAACTAAAATGTTTCGTGGAGTTGAAATTATAAATCTAAACTCCTTTTTTTCTCGCGAACGGTCTAATTACACAACTTAATAATATTTTTAAAAACAGCACGAATACTGTTAAAAGTATTAGCGATATCAAAAAATATTTCAAATGAAAATTAAAATGTTTCGTGGAGTTGAAATTATAAATCTAAACTCCTTTTTTTCTCGCGAACGGTATAATTACACAACTTAATAATATTTTTAAAAACAGCATGAATACTGTTAAAAGTATTAGCGATATCAAAAAATATTTCAAATGAAAATTAAAATGTTTCGTGGAGTTGAAATTATAAATCTAAACTCCTTTTTTTCTCGCGAACGGTCTAATTACACAACTTAATAATATTTTTAAAAACAGCACGAATACTGTTAAAAGTATTAGCGATATCAAAAAATATTTCAAATGAAAATTAAAATGTTTCATGGTGTTAAAATTAAAAAAAAATAAACTACTTTTTTTCTCGCGAACAGACGAGTTAAACAACTTAATAGTATTCTTTAAAAAAAGTACACGAATACTGTTAAAAGTATTAGCGATATCAAAAAGTATTTCAAATGAAAATTAAAATATTTCGTAGTATTAAAATTAAAAAACTAAACTACTTTTTTTCTCGGTCTAAAGTCGGATATTATGTGAATAGTCCTCGTACTGCTATTTTACAACTAATGCAAGATCTCTTTCAATTGCACCTCGTAGTTTATACGATAGATTGGTGATTAAGAGTTAATTTTCAATAATCAAATGATCGCAAACTGTATCCGAAATCGTCCACGGATTGGTTCTCATTTTCCGAACAATAATCAACGTATAAATTTCACGATCTTTGGCAAATTTCGGGCTCATCGATGGGAACAACAGGGTCAAACTTAATAATTACAGGTGTGATCGGTTAGTGTACTTTTCGCGGTAAGCGTCCGCCGCTTTTACGAATGCCGGAATTGATGACCACTATCCATGCAATTAGTCGCCTCGTTTCCAGCCGCGTAAATGTTTTTTGATGATAGCTTAATCCAACCGAGCCGTTAATTAACCGATTTCTCGGTATTCACGTACAGAAATTTCGATTCCGTCGCACGTTACTGCGCCAAAAGAGACGTTAAAATTTACAAATAGCTCTTGGAATTATTATTAGTATTTACGTTATTCTGAAATTTCGCAATTAGTGGATAATTAACGGGGTTAATAACGAAACAGAATACAAATCAATAGTTCTGCTGGAAAGACAATTTCTGAGATTCTATTTGAATCTAAATTAAGTCCAACCGTTCTCGTCCGTTCTGGTAGCCGAACGGCCAACCGTAATAAAATCATAAACCCGGATCCAGCATAAATAACATAGTAAACTCCTCATCTTGGTCACTTTTACCACCTCTCCTTCCTTTTCTGGTTTTTTCGCAATTCCCTCCCGTTTTTCAAGCTCCTCCACCCTCACTTTTTCCTATCACCAATTACATTCCCTCATTTTCGATTCCTTCTTACCGTTCCTTTTCGAATTCCAATTGCAAACAATTGAGATTGAAAATCAATCGCAACAGAACTGAAAAGTATTTCAAAGTCTAACATTAAAAATCAGAACACAGAATAAAGAACAGAAATCATCACCGTCGTAACTTAAATCATACGTACATCACATTCAATTCCTTCCTACCCTTCCTTTTCGAATTCCACCAATCGCAACAGAACCCAAGAGTGTTTTAGAGTCTAACATCAGAAATCACCACTGTCTTAACCCTTTTAGTGCCAGGCGAAAAAGAGGTGCCTATGCGAGAATAACCGGCCGAATTTCACGGTTTTACTAGGGTTTGAGAAAATGCTCGTAAAAACCAAACAGGAATTTACATGATTCAAAAAGCAGTATATTAAGGACGAAATGGAGAACAAAACAATGACACTAGTTTTTCTAAATCCGTTGAAAATTATATAAATAACAAAGGTATAAAAGATCATGAAGAAAGTAAAAGTTGAGTTCTCTCTTACAAAACGTATTTGCACATACCAGAAGTCATGTTTTCATCATAATTTTATATAGACCATTTATTACAAAGTATATACTTTGCATTTCCAATATATTTTGTAACAAGATAAATAATATTATATAACAAAAATAAAAAATAACTCAAAGGCACATGGTAAGCGCCGGACGGATTATCTCTTCCGAAATACGTTATTGTTATAGGTAATATAACATTGCTGAAACAAAATTATGTTGTCATAAATATATTCTCTCATAATGAAATTAGACCATTTATAACCTATTATAAATTTATTTTGAGATAGAGTTCTCCCGCAATGTTCAGTCTTACCGAACACCCTGTATATACGTTCATCGCGTATAAACAATTTAATTTATTTTCGCAGCGGTAATAAACTTGGGAAGCCGTCGGGCACCTTAACTTTCTAATATTTAAGTTTTACAATGGCTTTGCCCACATCTGGCTGCCAGAATTCTTGCTTTCAAATTCATTTCAATTTACATTGTTAACATTGCTCACTAGCATCGGAGCGCTGCCCAAGGTTATTACCTACCGCACCATTGTGCCGCGACACACGGGTTTTTCCGCGTGCGTTACTCAAGGGTGCGAACCATACCTGAGAGTGACCGTTAGACTTGGGGGTGCCATTTTCACTTTTTCTCAAATTACCAATCAAATAGAGTTATCCACCTCCCTCGTCTACTTCGAAAAAATGTCTTTAACCAGTCCGTGTGTCTCATCCCCGCCGCTGCACGTCTTACGAGGCACCGCGGGTTCCGGCACAAGACATTCTAGTACACTTACAATTCTCCGATCAACGAAAAAACAACCTAGCTTTAAAATTATATCTCAGTCACCACTTGCCACTAGAACTCTGTAAATTAGCTATAGCACGTTTGATCTCGTGTATAGCACGTCTCGATACAAGGTCGCGACTTTTTTGTTACGCGATACTTGAGACGAAACACGCAATGCGAATAGTAAAGCGCTACAAGGCGCGGGCCGATATATCGGCTCTGGCACTTCTCGCCAGTGCAGCGAGGGCCGATATATCGGCCTCCGGCACTAAAAGGGTTAACTTAAATCATACCTACATCACTTGTACTATTAAATTAAACAATATACATAGAATCTCAAAGAAATCGCCCTCCCGATACTAATTTACGGGGAGCGCAACGAGTCAATTCGCGATATCAAACAACCGCATCTCATTGCGCACAATATCGTACAGTTCTAAAGGTAGGCTTTCACTAATTGTTTAGAATTATTTTGTACAGAAGCTTTGAAAGATACAACGTGGCCGCGAAGATTTGCTATCTTTGATTTTCAGGACTTTTCTCTCCATCATTGCTTAAAACTCAGGAAACTATAAACGTGTTAATAAAAGTTAAAATGTGAAAATGCATAAGAAAAAGACAAGATGAATAAAGTCTATGTAGGTAGGTTAATAATGTGATCGATATCTCGTTCGAAATCCTCCTTCAACAAATCCAACAAATCCTCGTTCGAAACAGTTTTAATTTCACAGTTCGTTGCTGTTACCTATATGATGTGAAAATATTTTCTGTTTACACACCGAGAACTGATTTTTTCCACGGCGAGTTTTGCTTTTCAATCGTCAGTGTGCGATAAACGTTGTCAGTGCGCGAAACAGTTTTTCGAGATTCTGTTGTTCAAATATTCCTTTTCTGCGAGCCGAGGCATTGCTTTTATAATACATTAACACGAGGATTGGTAACTTTTAATTTGTTTTTACGTAAAATTATAAAGCGTTATTGTTCCGATTGCGAAACAAGGGTGAATGCCCTTTGTACCGACTGAGAGGTTCGTGACACGAATTCGGAATAAAATGTTAATTAAGGCGAATATGTTCCTGTCTCTAATTAAGATGGTAGAATATATTTAAATACAATAAGAGACAAAAACTATAGGAGCTACGTTTTATCACTAATAAGGGTGTTAATTATGTTGAGTGCTTTAAAAATGTACCGTACGCTTAACAAATTCTTCTTTGTCTTTTAGCCTCCATTCGTTTCTTTGTCTCACTGTGCAAGATATTAATTTATTAGCTTTAAAACGTGAACATTTCTGTTATCGCATTATTTATGTTATTGTGTTCATTTTAAATTACAGTTATATGTAGTTCCTTCTCCCTTGTATATATTTTTTTTTAATTTATTTGTCATTAGTTTTTTATAAACTTGACAATCGTTCATTTTGAATTATAAAGGAATGTATAATATCTTTTTAACCTTGTTGGAACTTCTAAATCGCTGTTGATTTTTTGGATTAGTTAATTATTATTTACATAAACATAGGAAAGACGGGTCCGCGTTAGTAATATTGCACGTACACTACTGCTCATAAGTATGCAGGCACTGATAAATTTATCAACTTGATTAATTTGCATTGATTTCAGTACATAAATGTTACAGAAATATGTAAACTAATGACAATTTAATGACTGAAAGTAATATTTACTAGCTTCTTAAGGAATCGATATATTGTAAATTGAAATTGTCTGTCAATAAAAATTTACAAATAGTGTATTAAAATGAATTACACGATTTGTAAAAGAACACTGCTTGAATTAACCATGGTAGAAGAACATCATTACTTAATCCATAGGCTAGCAATTAAATAACCCAAATATAAAGAACTTTATAAATAACAAATCGGTTCCATAAGGTTCGACGCTTACAGACTTTAATGTAATTTTTATTGCAAATCTCCTACGTATCGGTGTGGCGTCCTGAGCCGTGGCGTCCTAGACAAAACATATGATTTCGACGTGGCGGTCAAAGCGTTAACATGATAAAAGAACATCATTATTTACTCCATAGGTTAGCAATTAAATAACCCAAATGTAAAGATCTTTTCAAATAACAAATCTGTTTTTTTAACTTGCAGACTTTAACGTAATTTTTATTGCAAATCTCCTATGTACCGGTCTGGCGTCCTGAGCCGTGGCGTCCTAAGTAAAACATATGATTTCGACGTGGCGGTCAAAGCGTTAAACCCTCGCGCTACCATTTACCCGAGCAAAATTTGGGACAAACGTGTAGCGGCCGACGCTCGCTGAACGCAATTGCTAATACTGTTCAAATTTTAGCTCTTATCTTCGTTAGCCCTTATCTTCGTTAGCCCTTTTCTAGTAATTTGTCACCTCGCTCGTAACATTCGTGTTTATCTCGAAATTTTGACCACGAGTCTCACTCCCAATATTTATATTTGACCCAAAAGTGTGACCACGAGTCTCACTCGTGATATTCGTGTTTGGCGCGAAATTGTGATCACGAGTCTCACTTCCGATATTTATGTTTGACCCAAAAATGTGACCACGAGTCTCACTCGTGATAGTTATGTTTGGCGCGAAATTGTCATCCCGAGTCTCACTTCCGATATTTATATTTGACCCAAAAGTGTGACCACGAGTCTCACTCGTGATAGTTATGTTTGGCGCGAAATTGTGATCACGAGTCTCACTTCCGATATTTATGTTTGACCCAAAAATGTGACCACGAGTCTCACTCGTGATATTCGTGTTTGGCGCGAAATTGTGATCACGAGTCTCACTTCCGATATTTATGTTTGACCCAAAAATGTGACCACGAGTCTCACTCGTGATATTCGTATTTGGCGCGAAATTGTCATCCCGAGTCAGACTCGTCAAAGTACGACAAGGAGCTAACACGGTTGGCAGCTTCGATTCGTTCCAACCGACGCAAAAGCGTGGCTGCAATTGAACGCGAAGTGACACGGGTCGCGCAAGAACGATGCAACTTTGACACGAACTGTCGTAAGGACTTGCGCGTCTCGCGCCTCTCACAGAACTGCAGTTACACGTTTGTATCAGTGCGGAACGAATCAAAGCAGCCTGGTGTACAAACGGAAATAAGATTTTCATAGAGGGAGAAGTTGAATAGGAACAGAGCAAGCGTCTCGTTCGTCGCGTCGACGTTTCGGACAGGAGCGTAGCACGGTGACCTAGTACCTGTGCTTTAACCTAGACCCGAAACTTTTCTCTTGCGACAGAAATGGGACACGATTTCACTAGACCGAGTCTCTAGGAAGACGCAGTATTCGTGCGAGCAGCACGTACACGCGGACGTGTTGGTTTATGTATGGGCGTGCTGCAAACGGAAAAGCGATGGACCTCCAACGTTATACACCTACACGCGTACGAATTGCTGTACTTACGTATTGTCTTGCTACCCATCTCTGTGAATCTCCTGGACGATCTATGTCTCGAGCATGCATTACTGCCGCGATTACGTTGCCGGTTGTTTATCGCTTGCAAAATTCCAAGCAGCAAGCTCTTCTCTACCGAGTAACGACGATAACGCAACACCGTTTGTCGAGAGACCATATTTTTAGCCCTTATCGCACGTTCCGGTTGGCTGCGAATAGGTAGTTTACTTTTTTGTTCGTAGACTTAATCATGGTTTTATTGCTCTTCATGTTGGGGGATAATGGGCGATATTTTTTGACAGATGCTTTAGGGACGTTCGGTAAGAATTTTTTTTTTCATCGCGTCGTTGCTACCGTTTATACGCGTATATAAAACCGAAAAAATAGAAACGAGAAAAGGGTATAATGTTAATACATATATTGGGTTGTCGGGAAAGTTCGTGCCGATTTTCGGTAGGTGTCATTAGAACGGATCTGAATATGTCAGAATGTTTGAAAACAAATGACACGCGTACGTGTTCTAAGGAGTGACACTTCAGGCATCTTTGGATAAAAGTTTGGTTAGGATACATTCATTTTAGTAGAACTACTTTAACTATTAACCCTTTGCACTCGGAGCCATCTCGCGACATTTTTATAGGAAAGCGTGGAAACAGAAATCGTTGCATATTTCGGTATATACCACACTTTTTTATTTTCTATCTCTTGCTATTTGAAATAGAGAACTTCAAGGAAACATGCATTTTCTAAAAAAGTTATGCCGACGTAAGTTCATCCTCTGTAATCATTAATATCATTAATAAACTCTGATGTCCCCTGAGAGGAGACGTTCGAGTGCAAAGGGTTAACAGTAGAACTACCGAGGATTAAATTAGATTTATTTGTACCAAGGAAATCGAAATGATAAGTATTTGAAAAAATACTTATATTAGGGGTTTGCTGGCGGGTGAAAGATGGTAGGAAAAGGATAGGAAGGCGTTTCGTCCGGGGCCTGCTAGTGGACTCGTCAGTAAGGCATCCTAGCAGGCCCGTGCCTTAGACGTGGGGATGTTGAAGTTAGGAGAGGGATCGGTATAAGTACTAATCGTACTGTTTCCGAGGACTTGCGGGAAAGTCGGTCTTGTAAGTCCCTCTGGTGGTGGAGCGTAGGAGGGCCGCCACAGGGGTAATAATTCTTTGTGCATATTTCGTTTAAAAAATTATAGAAAATCCTTAAAAATGCGCTACTGTAAATTTATAAAATTTCTATGATCAATTACGAACCAGTCATTTGGACTGGCACGGTAGTTCTAGCGTTAAATATGGAAAAGTTTTTCGCCGAAAAACCTAAGAAGTTTCGGAAGGGTGGGATATTCAAGTTCCGCGAGAGATGGAGGAAGGTTATAGAACAAAATGGAACATATATGACTCAATAAATGCATAAGAAAATTTAAATGTGTTCTGTTTGAATTTTCCTTAAAAATCGGCTCGAACTTTCCGGACGACCGATGTAACACGTGTTGTTAAGTGTTAAAAAATGTATCGTACAAAGTGGGACTTGACCCTTTGCGCTCTTAGTTATATTAAATATTTTATCTCAACTGGGTGGTGTTTAATAAAATATTTTCAAAAGCTTACTGAAGTTGCCTTAACCCTTTGACTGCGGAGCACTCTAGATTTAAACGCTCTGCGTTGACGGAATGCTTTTTCGCGAACCGCGTATTTTATCGGTGTTCGATTAATTATCCAACAGGCAAACTAAGTTTCTATTGTAATTTTTCAGTTGTGCTGTGTTAAATAATATCGGAGAACTATTCTTCAGCATATGTTATTTATTTAACAGTAGAACTACCAAAGTGGTCAAAATGACCCATTCGTAATTTTTTACAGCAATTTTATAAATTTACTATGGCACCTCAGAGGCAATTTTCCGTGATTTTCTGCTTAAAATGTAGACAAAGCTTTGTTTTCCTCGCATTGTGTATTTTTTTATATACCTTTCATTACGATTTTTTCGGTAGAAATAAGTATGCTTTATTCGTCGGTAGTTCTAGTGTTAATATACGCTCAAGAATATTACACGACGATCTGAACACTTCGATCGTCAAACGCATATATGCGTCCTTTCTATTATAGTTTTTCAGTTGTACTATGTTAAATAATATCGGAGGACTATTCTCGAGCATATATTATTTATTTAATATACGTTCAAGAATATTAGACGACAATTTGAACACTTTGATCGTCAAACGCATATATGCGTCCATAGTCTATAATGATAGCTTCCACCGGACATATATTTGCGTCCATAGCAGTCAAAGGGTTAATTATCATATTTTTGTAATTAGCAACGTAGCTACATTGATAAATTCCTATAAAATTTAATTTCAATATAAAGGAATGTGTTTTGTATATTAAAATTGAAAGAAATGTAGCAAATCGGAATGTCGAGTCCAGCTCAACATGGGAGTGCAAAGGGTTAAAATGAATAATTATTGAGATATTTTTAAATTAACACTTTAATGGCCGCTCATGCAACATGTGAGTAATGCTACCGTCGAAAGTTATTGGTGTTCGGTACCACACTTTCTGGGTGACGATTGATGAACGCAAACAAGTGTGGATATTGCTAATGGCTTTGTGTTTCATCGCTACGTCTTTGACTGTAGATAATTATTGTTTTATTGCCTGTTTTTAATTTTAGATTTTTTAAATTAACACTATATACTGCCGGCTCCTGGCGACGTTTGACTGCATACACGTGCGGCCATTAAAGTGTTAATAATCTTCTATTAGGAAATACGCTCAGTCAAGTGATTCTTAACATAAAATAAAATAGACAATTATATTTCGAGGAAAGAATTAAATTCGAAAGTCAAAGTACCGCTGTGATACAAAAATGATCAACGTAAAATGCCTATTTAGTATCTTAGTAAACGTTAAAGTCGTTATAATTCGATTACTCAAGTGCATTGACTGGTAATGGACAGCACTTCGAACAGCACTTGAAGTAAAACTTGCTTTAAAAATATCTCGGTAATGCTTCGTTTAAAGTCCCACTTTGTATAATACTTTTTTTACGTAGAATTTGATGATTTATCCGGATTTGAAAAATAATATTAGACATTCCATTTAAAAGCTTAAGGTGACCTTAATATCTCGCTAAAAAGGTAAGGTAATAAAAAACAGATTAGCGCACTGTATGTCCCTCTAGATACCGTGCAACTTTTGTTTGAAACAGTTCGTACAGCGAATAACTTACGAGTTACTTCAAGTCGTTATGTTAAGAGACTCATGCTTGTAGACTATACTGTGTGTACTATACATTTACTGTATAATTAAGCACATACAATTAGAAGATTTTAAGGTCTCCTCGTGCAAGTGTTATTCCTATATCACGGATTTTAACATTAGAACTATCGATGATTAAGGTATAATTATTGGTACCAAAAATATCAAAATGAAGATATACGAAAAAATTATAATGCAAGGAAAATAAATCTTAATCTAAACTTTTTATAGAAAATCAAGGAAAATCTTCAAAAATGTACCACAGCAAATTTAGAGAATTTCTATAAGATATTACGAATTAGTCATTTTGACTTGGAATAGTTTTGATGTTAACTTACTTCAAACAGTATCGCTTTCAGATCTACGTTTATTAAATCACGAAAGACTTAATAAATTCTGCTCTATTTTTCAAGTATCGTCTGGTGGAGTTCAATTTTTTTAAATTGTACTTTTAACTTTTGGAGAAAAATGATTATCAGTTTCTAACGCCTCTTCGAAAGAAACCTACCCTTAACCTATTTCTAACAGTATCATTTTGAGATCTACGTTTATTAAATCAAAGAACATAGTAAGTTTTGTTCTATTTTTTTAATTGTATTGTTAACTTTTGGAGAAAAATTATTATAAGTTTCTAACGCCCCTTCTAAAGAAACCTACCCTTAACCTATATGTTTCAAGCAGTATTACTTTCAAATCCACGTTTATTAAATCAAGAAACACATAATAAATTCTGTTCTATTTTTTAAGTATTATGTGGTGGAGTTCAATTTTATTTAATTGAAATGTTATGTTTTGAAGAAGAAGGATTATAAATTTCTAATGCTGCTTCTAAAGAAACCTACCCTTAATCTATTTCAAACGATATCATTTTGAGATTTACATTTATTAAATCAAAAAACATCGTGAGTTCCGTTCTATTTTTTAAGTATCATCTGGTGGAGTTCAATTTTTTTCTTGTAATGAAAATATTAAGTTTTGCAGAAAAAGAATAATAAATTTCTAACGCTCCTTCTAAAAAAACGTACCCTTAACCTATTTCGAACGGTATCATTTTGAGGTCTATATTTATTAAATCAAAAGTATTATAAATTTCTAATGCTCCTTCTAAAGAAAACTACCCTTAACCTATTTCGAACCATATCATTGTGAAATCTACGTTTATTAAATAAAAAAACATAGTAAGTTCTGTTCTATTTTTTAAGTATCATCTGGTGGAGTTCAATTTTATTTAATTGAAATTTTAAGTTTTAAAGAAAAAGAATCATAAATTTCTAACGCTTCTTTTAAAAAAAAACCTACCCTTAACCTATTTCAAACGGTATTATTTTGAGATCTATGTTTACTAAATCAAAAGTTTTGAAGAAAAAGAATTATAGATTTCTAACGCCTCTTCTAAAGAAAACTACCCTTAACCTATTACGAACCATATCATTTTGAGATCTACGTTTATTAAATAAAAAAACATAGTAAATTCTGTTTTCATTTGTAAGTATCATCTGGTGGAGTTCAATTTCCTTCTTTTAATTCAAATTTTAACTTTTTCAGAAAAAGAATCATAAATTTCTAACGCTTCTTTAAAAAAAAAAACCTACCCTTAACCAATTTCAAACGGTATTATTTTTAAATCAACGAGGCATTCAAAACGAGAAGGATACGTGTACCAGAATATAAACATACTTTATATGTTTTGACTTTCTACTGTACGAAGAAATGCAGGCTTGAAAGCTGCGAACAACTTCGAATTAAAACTTCGTTTACGTAGACGTCGAAAGAAGGTGAAAGTTTTTGCATACCATGATCCGCGATAAATTCTTCCTTTCATTGGAAAAGAAATCACGCGGTGAGTGTTACCCGGGTTTGGCGCAACATTAGACGATTCTCTGTACTTCTTTCCTTACGTCCCACTCAGCGTTACCTTCGTCGTTAATCTTCTGGAGAAACTCTGGGGGATTCATTAACTGTAGCCAGGATCCGCCAGTCACTGGAGGAAGTCCAGAAATTCAGCGGTATACGCCTTTTTCCACGTTTCCTGGCTCGCGAGACAGAACCTCC
>SMSQ01022673.1:64131-76476 GCA_019453375.1 Ctenoplectra terminalis | reverse complement strand
CTTTTTATGGTTTCTGTTTTGTTATTTAAGACGTATATTTGCAATGGAATGTCTGGAAATGGCTATTGTAAATATTATTTTAATACTGTAAAAAAAAGAAGAGTTTTTACTTTTCTTTAATGTTTATTTCTGCAATTAAATTTTTTACTGCTCCCACTCGTTATTTTAATCTGATATTAAACAACTGAATCAAACAATCGCTGTAATCTTTAAATCTATTATAATGATTTATATTTTTAAGATGTTTTCTCAGAAAATAGAATTTAATTTAAAATTGAATGTTTTATTTTATATTGCAGGCGATGTCGATAGCTGGGTATTAAAGTAATCAGGAGCTGACTGGAGAAGAATCTAGTCGCGCTCATTCGAATCACTGTTGAGTGTCAGCCAGTAAACACACGCAAGGATCATGAAAATGGTGCTGTCTCAACGTCAGAGGGAGGAGTTGTAAGTTTGAAATTTTAATATGTACAAAAATAACAAGAAAATCATTAACACGTTAAGTGCTACACCAGACTCTGCGGACTGAAGCTGAATTTTCTGTTTAGACGTCGTTGATTTCAAAGGACCAACGGTATCGATTAAAAAATAATAGTAGTAGTACCTTAAAATTCATCAATGGGTTCTGTTAAAGTATATTAAACAAAGATACGACTTTCCTTTGCAGCCTTTTACAATTTTCTTCTTAAATTCCTCGCTGTTTGTCGATCAGACGTCGTTGAATCCGTATCGTAGCACAGAGTCTAATGGAAAATGGACCGGAATCAGCGAAGCGTTTAACGTGTTAAGATTTTGGCTATGTAGAACTAAGCAGAATAATTATCTCTGTGAAAAAGCGGTCGCATGGTATCTAATTTAATTATCTAATTTAACATATGAGCCTAACGTTAAATAATATTTTTCCATTGCATAAACGTGAACGATAAAAATTCTTCGGATTAACAGGTGTAATTAAAATGATTTTTCAGAGATGAAATCATTTTTTAAAAGTAGTCAAAAGAAATTTTTATATCTTCTTTGGAATACATAATTTTTGTGTTCACAATTTAATCCCTTTAAGCTCGATGAATTCCAATTATTTTTAACATTTAGGGTTTAATTTTATTATAAAAATAATTCTATTATGATTGGAGACTTTGGTAGTAAATTCTTTAGTAGTTACTTATTGATTGAAATAATTATAAATATGTAATGAGCTCACAATTTTGTCCTGCACTGTGTGTGTGTATCGTTATTGCAAAACACTTGCGGAAAAGGAGTACGTCGCGTGAAATTTTTATCGCTCGATTATACCCGGAGCATGTTTTGTAACACGCGAGGCATAATAATTAATATTGAAGAAGTATCAGCCATGGGTTACAATAATCGTTTAATTAGAGAGTCTGGGGAAGCCTTGAGTATTTTCTCTGATCCGTTTACAGTTTTCAATGGATCTTATTCTATTATTCGTTGTTTGCCAAATCAATTGAAAACGATAATAAACCAATTCATGGAAGGTTGAATAATAATAGTAGGGTTGGAGAGCTTAGAAAATTTTATTTTTTGAATTCAAATGGATTGTTTGAATGAAAGGAAAAGACCTTTCACTCTGAAAGAACTTGAAGAATGTTGTGCAAACATTTATTATTATTTTTGTTTAAAACAGAAAGTTTGTTTTCTAATAAAAATAAGAATGGGAAGTTCAATAAATATGATGGAAGTAAATAGAGTTTGCAAAAGTAAATTTATAATTTATAGTTTGTAGTTTAGCTGACATTCATTTTCAAAATGATTTAAGTCAGTACAGAACATTATCTTAATGAAAAGGGAAATCTAAATTTAATTTATAAACACTGTATAAAATTCTACAAAACAAATGCAAATGAAACTTTGAGAACTTTGCATCTTTTCAAAAATTGCTTTTACTATAATAAGACCTCATTAAGTATTACAAAACCCTTTAAATAAGACAATAAATTGCGCCCAACTAGTTCAGTAAACTGAAACAAAGGTCTCGGTAAAGTACGTGTTACTTTTTAGTAAAAATTCAGGCAGGATTTGTAAGGCAGTATGACAGACAGGCCAACGCATCACGTTAATTGTTACGCAAAAGTATGGTTCGCATAATGAGTAGAATTATCGTGAAATTATCCAGGAGAACAGGAAAAAATGAAAGGGATCGCAACGCAACGAAATTCTATCCTGTAAGGTCGCATTAATCTCAGTTGGATACGCAAGAACAAAAGGTTCTGTTGCGTGTTCGCTACTTTCCTTTTCTTTGATTTTTTACATTGATAGAGTTAGGGATGGAATCAAAAATATTGCAGATACCAAAATCTTAGAGCAATATCCTTTCGTTACATTCTATTTTAAAATATATGAAGCGTTCAATGCAAAAATGGTGTAAGTTAATTTTCTGTCTATTTAATAAGATGATTGTTTTAACTTTCAAAGGAAAACAGCATTGCTTCTTAAGGTAGCATTGTATTTTTCAGAACTTTAATTTCATTTCTTATTACTCATTATTCAACTTTGTTTTTTTTACACCACTTTTACATTAAACAGCTCATACAGTGTGCAAGACATTATTAATTGGTAGAACTAAGAATTAAATATATAGCATGCAATAATACTAGTACCAGACTACAACCAGAGAATAGGGAAGCGTTCCTTTTATCTTGTTTGAGGATATGCAGTCAGCGAATGCACATGGCGTAACGTTTAGGAAGTTAGCAAGTTCTCCTAATATTTCTCAGATAGGGAAATGTGCTGTAAAAAGGATACCTTGAAAACTCTGTTCAACGAATAACGATAGACTACTAACGGTTTCTAAGATTGCACAAGATTTGCAAGCTTGCTCAAAATTTGATTTGTTACAATTATCCTTGAACATTTAATGTTTATTTCTTTCTTTAAGAAAAGTGGATCATCCCCAACTTACCCTATCTAAAAATTTCCTAGCACAGGAAACTCGCAAGCCAGTTACACCACACCTGAAAGCACATTAAATGAAAACCAGAATGCCAGACATTTCCATTATTCTGAAAACTATTACTCATCTATGGTAAAAATACTAACGAAGCAATTTATCGGCGTCGCCGTTGCCTGAAACCTTATCGTTACCCTCGAACGGCCAATTAACCGGGGTCGTCCAAAACGGAGGGCAGAAATTGCCATCGCGGAGATCAATAAGTCAGTGTGACGAAAAACGGTGCATTTCTGTCGTTTTCTTGCGGGAAGGGTGGAGGGTAGGTTTGTCGTGAGACGCGATACACGAGCGTTATTAATGGCAAAACGGGACATCATCGATCTCTGCGTCGATCGATGTTGACTAATTCCGGTGACGTCAAATCGGTCGTGGATCGACGCGTGTCGTGCGCGGCAGCTGCCGCAGGAGAGGGCGTCTCTCGAGCACGCGCGAATAGCGGGATCGATAACGCGTCGAACCAGTGGCCGCCAGCAGTCTGGCCCGGGAGAGGAAGAAAGGACTGAGGCAGAGAAATGCAGAAAGTTGTTACAGACGTTTGCAGGGAGGGAATGAATCGAGAGGTTCCATGCAAGAGGGAGCTATGTCGCGAGAGAATTTTTGTGGAAATATTAACCCTCCTACTGTGTTCTGACCTATATATATATTTTTTTTATTTTTGCAATTGTTTTTATCCATATTGGAATCAGATTTTTTTACTTTGTCTCTATACACGCTTTAACTCTTTGAAGCATTATTTTAAGCGTCCCGCCTTATTAATAACTAAATATGCATAGAGCGATATTTTCTAAACCATCTTGAAAATTAAGTTATCCATAGCACAGTGGTTTACTCGCGTATTTAATACAATTAGGGACTATTTACGTTCCACTATGCATATTTAGGTATTAAAAAGCTTCAATGAGTTAAAATGTAGGAACAAATGTTTAGGTTAGGTTAGGTATGAGCGAAGCGTAGGGTTATCTCGTTTAGCACTAGAATTATCGGACCAATGAAAATGATCGGTTTTCTTGTAGAGATTTTTTAAATTTACAGTAATGCATCGTGGGGGATTTCCCGGGATTTTTTGTAAGAAATATGCACCAAGAATTGTTACCCTTATCGTTTTGATTCTTTTGGTAGAAATAAGTCCACTTTAATCGCCTTCTAGTGTCAAATCAAAAAGAAGAGGGTAAACATTTGCCGAGCAAATGTTTAGGTCGATTCTGTAAGGTGATCGGACTTGTATTTGGACTGATCGCCGAGGAAGTGATTAAGCTTTCACTGTAGAAGACATTTCGTCGTGTTCCACGATTCAGATTCTGTTCTGACATACTTCAGCAATCGAAAAAGTACACGATTCTATTATTTCTTGATTGGCAAGCATTTATCAAAAACTTATAAAAATTATGTAGTCTTTTCTTAGCACTCTGAAATTAACAAAAATTTCTTTCCAGTTGGCTGACAATCGTTTAAAGATATCCCTGCAGTAATAAGGGTTAAAGTACAAACGAGATGTTTAAAAACAAAAGAAGGAAGACGATAGTAAGATAATGATAAGAAGAGACCGGTAAAGGGTTCTATCGATCGTTACAGGTGGCCACTTACAATATCCACTGTGTCTACCTTTTATCAGACTTCAGTTCTTTGTTTTTTCTTTTTTTTTTTTAGAGCCACCAAGTGAAACTTAAACCGTGTTGTTGAAACGTTCATCGATTCAACAGGCGTAATCGATACCTCAACTTGTTCTCTCGGCTTCTTTATTTGTTTGCGTTTTGTAAGTGAAAATCGAGCGGGCACGAAAACGTTGTAATCCGGGAAACAAGGAAATTGCTACGTTGGGAATATATAAAGCTTATTGGTTAGCTTTCGTAGCAGGAAACGATCAATTTAAAGAATGCTCGACGTGCCACCGTATTGCTTTCTTTATCGCTCGAGTTAGATCCGATTATTAATGCAAAAATAGTGTGAATAGTGTGCCTCGAGTTGCACAGAAGAACTTTCAACGAGTCTCGAATGTGTGCATAAAAGTTGGGGATGATCGAGGGTCGCTGCAACGAGACCTACCAATCGATAAAGCTCCTCCCCTTCGTTGGCCAACGTTTCTACCATTTCGTTTCGTTAATCATGTAAGAAAGTGGAAAATAATAGGGGAGAACCGGTGCAAGTGGTGTAAAACGCGATCAATATGGACTACCTTGTAAAGAGTTTCGAAATATCCTAACAAAATATTCCACCCCCTACAGACAACTCTTGTTTTTTTAACGATGCACGCATGTTTCGTGTCGAGAACATGATTTTTTTATCGTACGATAAGATGTTAGTAAGAGAGTTTTTTGTTTAAAGTAACTTCGTGTACATTTATAATAGTTCAGTGGAAAGCTTTCCGTTGATCGGAACAAGAGTCGCTTTCTAAAAGCTATCTTGTTATTCAGACTTTTATGGAATTGTAATTAAAACCTGAAATTTTCCATAAGTAGCAGCCGGTGGGTTTTATTGTAGTGAAATGAAAAAAAATAAGGTAACGTTTTATCGTGATAGGCAATACAGGTTAGAGTTAGGTTCGGGTTAGGCGTGTGATAAAAACAAAAAAATAAGGTAACGTTTATCGAGATAGGTAGTAGAGGTATTGGAGAAAATTTTGAGTAACTATACTTATTTCTGTAATCTAAACGTAAGACGTGTACGGGTGCAGTTCTCGAGGCGTGATCCTGCGATGGGAAACCTTATACGTCTCGCGTATACGATACCTGCTGACGGGTGTGTTTAGGTAAATAGAAAAAGATGAGCTAAAGAGGTCGTCTTTGCATAAAAGATCGTTAGAACAATCTTCGATCCTTGAAATTCACTCGCTTAAAAAAGAAACCAAAATTCTTTTATCATATTCATAATATAAAAATGTTTTGACCCACGAAATCGGTCGAGGATCAAGCTGTTCCTTCTTCCTACTTCTACTGTCCCAGGTGATGGTTCGACGAACGTGTTTCGTTCACCTGTAACTTTCTCTGCTCGAGATTAATCGATGGCCCTAAAACACTTTGAATAATTAGCGAAATGGCCGTGTACCGATAGTGGGAACGAGGAGCGATGGTAATTTATTATGTTGTCCCGTACGGTGAAGTGAAAGGTCTTATTGGATCGCTGAAAGAGAATCGATCGCACTTTCCGGCTGTTTGCTTTGTTTGCCGACATTTGAACGCCGCGAAACAAAACTCGTGGTGATAATTCGCCACGTACTATCGCGTGGAAGCAGGTGAACAGAGACGAACAACCGACTTCGGGCCTTTCACCCCGGTATAATTCTGCCCGACTTTCAATCTCTTTCCCACGTACTCAACCTGTGCCCTCTATTGTATCGGCCTACGTTGCGAACGGTTGTTACGGAACTGTCATTATTGAAAAATATATCGGCCATTACTGGTCGTAGATGCGTTAACACGTTAAGCGCTACGTCGGTCCTTGCAGACTCACGTTGAACTTCTCAGACGTTGGTTTCTTGTAATCGACGGTATCAATTTAAAAAGAAAATAATTTCTTACGATTCATTAATGGGTGTGCAAAATTAATTTTTAATTCCCAGTAATGTACGAAGGAGCCATGTTAGCCCGTGACAGTCACGGGCTGCAGGAGGTCTGGCTCCTTTAGAGCAAAATTTTAGGAGCTGTAATTTTTATAGGAAAATTAATGTATTTCTCATAAAAGACGTTATTTTCAGGGAACGCGAAGAACCCATGAAACTTACAGAATGTTTGTGAAAAGTTACCGATAGAGAAAGAGCACATTAATGCGATGGAGGGAAGAGTATGAAAATTGTAAGGCAAAGAATTAAATGAAACTTTTTTTTAATTATTATGTATTTCGTAGTTCGAAGACACCTTGTAGCGTGAATCAAGAACGATGCGTACAAGTTCGCAGCGTCGTTTCACACGTTGGAACGACGAAGAAAGTTTGTTTCGCAAAACGAGGCTAACGGAGAATGTTAAAGTATCTCTGTTACTTCCGCCAAATGTAAAGATATCGTCTTTCTTCCTCTCGATGGGAGTTTCATCGGCGATAACGTTTCATTTGTAAACAAAAGGCTATAATTAAGACACAGTAGGGATTAACGGATTTGAATACATACAGGAATTGGTTGTCCAAATATAATGATTTGTGTTGGTGCAGAAAACCACTTGATATTATTGGTGTGTACTGCAGAGACAAGCCAATCGATAAGATTAAACCTGTTACCGATTAGACCGTGCTGATTTAATGTCTCTTTAATATCTATTTTGTAATAGTATATTTACTGTAGCACCACAATTTATGAATACAAGCTTTTTCCAACACTTCAAAAACAATTTGAAGAGTATCCTTGATTATTGGAAATTTTATTTGAAACTTAAAATAAAAGTAAAAGATAAATTAAAAAATTAAGAGATATAAGTTAAACAAAATTTATCTACCGCTCTTTATAAATTAATTAGAATAATAGGCCAATGTTTTAGGATTTCTTTATATTTAGTTTGTATACTTAAAGCTGAATTATTAAAAAAAAAAAAAAATTCCTGGGTCCTAACAATATTAATGTAATTTGTAATTTCTTTGATTTATTAAAATTGCTTTTTTACCTTAAGTATAAAACGTTTAGTATTATTATTAACGTAAGAGTAACAAGATGTAGTGTGAGAATTCCTTTAAGATGACTGCTATAAGACTTGATCAGGAAAAAGTGGTCATGTATTGCGTCTTTTAATGAATTATGTAAATTACGCTTGATACTTAAGACTGGTTTCGATTGTAATGTCAGAGGCAGTATCAAGAACGGTTGTTAACTGGCTTTAAAAGACGTTATGCTACAGTTAATGTATATTTTTCAGAAATAAGGCGATTGCGGACTACCTCAGTACCAATGGTTATCAAGATGCACTCGAGGCGTTCAAGAAGGAAGCCGATATGCCTGGGGAAGTGGAAAGAAAATACGGAGGTCTTCTGGAGAAGAAATGGACCTCGGTCATACGCTTGCAAAAAAAGGTCAAATGATTTCAGCTTCGGTTTTAAAATGTTTAATTAATCCTTCTGAAGTTAAATTTTTATTAACCTGACACCTCTTTGAATTAATTCCTGAATAATCTCAGGAACAATTGTGGAATACTCTAATATATTTGTTAAAATACATTTTGTCTGCAATGGTTCACACTATTTTTTTTTACCTCCAGTCACAGTTACATTTTATCAATTTGAGAATTAATAATCTTTGGGTTAATTGCATTTTAGGATTTAGGTTGTTTTAAACATTAATATTAGACTATTGGATCTGAGTGGTTATGACTAAGTTGGAGTAAAAATAAACTATAGTGTAAACTCAGTATGAACAGACAGTGAATGAATTATTTGTTTAATATTTTAGGTAATGGAATTGGAATCTAAACTCTCTGAGGCAGAGAAGGAATTCATCGAAGGAGCACCAACACGTAGCAAACGATCACCGTCTGAGTGGATACCAAGGCCACCCGAAAAGTACAGTCTCACTGGACACAGAGCTCCTATTAACAGAGTTATTTTCCATCCGGTTTTTAGTCTTATAGTGTCTGCTAGCGAAGATGCTACCATTAAGGTAAATGTACCATTGACGTCAATGCTGACAAATAGATAGCTGTTGGGACTAAACGACAGCTACTTTGAAACGAGTGTATTATTTATAGATAGATAAGATTTATCCCTTTTATAGAATTTTTCATCTTTAATCTTCGATAAGATAAATTATTGCATGGTTTTTAAATTTATTTATCACGGAATCGCAGGCGGTAGGATATTCACACCACAAACATGGCGTTGTATATTTTATTCTGATTTATAAGTATATTAAAATAATTAAATATATTAAACATAGGGTAATTATAATTGAACAAAAAAAAAAAAAAAGAAATTGTATGTTTAAAGTATTAATGGATTTTCTTGGTTCTTGATAAGAGAATGTATCTAAATTGTGTTCCCTTCTATTATGCAAGTGAAAGTAAATTGATAAATGTAAAATTACTCTAGAGCTGAAGGATTCTCGTTTCACTTTACAATGGTATGAAAGGAAAAAATATCAATGTATTTTATGGAGAAAACTCGTTCTTTTTATTATCAAAAATTTCACAAGACAACCAACACGGTTATAAACGTAATATAAAGTTCGTCGATGATAAGTCGTGTAACTTGTAATTTTTATAAAGAGAAAGTAGAATATTAAAAGAAAGCATGTATTAAAAGGAGCATCTGATTGCTCACAATAACTGATGATTCTTTGTTTGTAAAGAGAAGGTTTTTCTTTAGAACTAGTAATTAAAATATACTTTAAACGAATAGATATTTAGATGAAGTAATAATAACATGTGTAATTCTACTCCTAAAAGTACACAAATTAGTACCTTAAAAGATACACAGATAATAACATTTCTTTTATTATCTTTTACTTATTTCTACAATTATTTTACTACTTTAAAATAAGGAACAATGTTTGCGGTAGTAAACGAATAATCTTCATACACTCGTTTCAAGTTAACAGCAAATTTCTTTCAACTTTTTGCCTGTTTGTTGCTTCGTAAGTCATCTTCCTTAATTTTTATCGAAACTGGTTTTCTCATCCGTGTTATTTCATCCAGGTGTGGGACTTCGAAAGCGGCGAATTTGAAAGAACATTAAAGGGGCATACTGACAGCGTACAGGATGTCTCATTTGATGTCTCCGGGAAACTGTTAGTCTCATGCAGTGCAGACATGTCTATTAAATTGTGGGACTTTCACCAGTCATTCGCTTGCGTGAAAACCATGCACGGACATGATCACAGTGTCAGCTCTGTCGCATTTGTGCCACAAGGGGATTTCGTAGTGAGCGCATCTAGGGATAAAACCATTAAAATATGGGAAGTAGCGACAGGGTATTGTATTAAAACGTTGACGGGGCATAGAGAGTGGGTGCGAATGGCAAGGGTCAGTCCCTGTGGAGAATTAATTGCTAGTTGCTCGAACGATCAAACAGTGCGAGTTTGGCACGTTGCAACAAAGGAAACAAAGGTATGTCTCCAAAATAATATTAAGAATCGTACGCTTCAATTTATTTTATTCAACACATTTGCTTCCGGATAACAACGTACCAACATTAACCAATTTGCATCGCGACTTAAATTGCAGAGATTCTCACTTGTCGTCGAAGCGACTATGCGATTGATCCTCTGTAGCTCATCGGATCATTTATAACTCGATACTAACTCGTTATAACGATATATCAGAGTACAAAGTATAACATACATTAATAGATATAAAATTCCTAGTGCAAATATTTTTATTCAACGGCATGGTACGATCACGCTGTCGGCGGATTATTCCAGAGAAGATATTACTCGCGGAATATTCCACTTCGTGATGCAAATGCGTTAACTTTCGAATGTTTCTTACCAACGTTCCTGTCGCTCGCTCTTACCGTCACGAATTTTTTTTTAGGTCGAACTCAGAGACCACGAGCACGTCGTAGAGTGTATCGCATGGGCACCGGACAGCGCAAGGGCATCGATCAACGCTGCAGCAGGAGCAGACAATAAGGGTGCCCACGAAGGACCTTTCCTCGCATCTGGCTCGCGAGACAAGGTAATCCGTGTATGGGACGTCGGCGCCGGTGTTTGTCTGTTCACGCTACTGGGACACGACAACTGGGTCCGCGGCATCGTCTTCCATCCCGGTGGCAAGTTTATCGTCAGTGCCTCTGACGATAAGACCCTGCGAGTCTGGGACACGCGCAATAAACGGGCGATGAAAACTCTCGAGGCGCACGTCCACTTTTGCACCTCCGTTGGTGAGTTGCAATTCAGATAGCCTTCATAAAGTTTGATAAAGTATTTTTGCTTGGAAGTTGAAGAAACTTTGAATGCTTGGTTAGTCGCGCGAGGTACAGCAGGGTTGACGATTAACACGTTAAACGCCACGCCGATTTCGGTCCGCTTTCCGTTAGGGTCTGTGGTGCGATACTAATTCGAAAACATTTGGTCGCAAAACTTTTAAGAATTTAAGAAGAAAATTGTGGAGGCCTGCAAGAGAAAGTGGTATCTTCGTTTAATGTGATTTAATGGAATCCATTAATGAATTATGAGGTATTATTTTTTAAAATTGATACTGTCAGATCTCAGAAACCAACGACGCCTAAACGGAAATTTCAGCGTCGGTCCGCAGGGACCGGCGTGGCGCTTAACGTGTCAAGGAGTAGGCGATCGAATAACGAATCGAATGATTTTTGTCGTCACACGTGTGATTGAGTGTTTTTGTTACGTAAGTTAGGAAGATACTATCTCTCATTGTATCGATGCATCACTGTTACGTCGTATGTTATCCCGTGATCGTTTGGAGCGCGTGTCTCTGTTCTCTTCTTATCTGATTTTGTTGTTATCTTTAAAAATTTTATACGTAGCGTATCAGTGTATTTTTTTTCAAGTTGTATCTAAAAGAGTGAATTTTAAATCGGTGGAATGTATGCGTGGGTTCGTTCTGTTACCAGTTACCGAATTCAAGAATCATTTCTTTCAGTGGCCCACATTTATCGGTACCTCTCGTTACACGAAATTGCTCGTAAATATAATTTGCTTATTAAAGTGATGGTGTTTTTGTAGATTTTCACAAAAGTCATCCTTACGTGGTCACCGGTAGTGTCGATCAAACGGTGAAAATTTGGGAGTGCCGCTAGTCACCAAAACATCAGGGTCTCGTTGAACCTTCGTTGAGGAAGAAAGATTTTGAAAGGAAGGCGAACGATACGCGTCGAATTCAATGGAAACAGCCGAGAGAGTAAGAGCTGCTACAAAAAAAAGTTGTCGTACATGCTACTATTATTAATATTAATATTATTATACACACATAAACACGTACGATTAAGAGCTCTTTAATTAATTTATAATAAAATATAATTAGTAATTATTAATATTACATATACGTTTTACGGTAACGAACTGCACGATTCGAGGAGAGTCGGTCGAGATTAGCTTTCTTTCGCGGGGAGGACATTGCCATAATTTCGACGACAGTGATTAAGAAAAATGCAAGTGTCTCGAGTCGACTAGAAAAATGGTATCGACATGTTGCTCCATCGAAACGATCAGTTGATTGTTCCACGAAAACAGTTCCACAGCGAAGCGTGCTATAATTATTGTACACCTGGCTCGTTCGAACGCGTCGTCCTCCTCGAACCACCGACGGTGACGAGAATTTCGGCTGTGTGTCGCGTCTTTGGCGTATAAGAAGAACCATGGTTGCTCGTTCTGGTTTGCTGCGCTGACCTCTCCTCGAGCATTCTTGACGATGTGACATCAGAAAATGACGCTGTTACATATGACACAGAGAAATGCGTGCTTGTGTGCGCATACATGCGTATAAGAAAAAAAAAAAAAAAAA
>SMSQ01022673.1:40622-52772 GCA_019453375.1 Ctenoplectra terminalis | reverse complement strand
TTTGTTTTTCTTTTATAAACTTCTAGATTTTTTTAAGAAACAGCGGAAGCATTCGGCAAAGGGTATCGGGCCCCCAAACTTTTTTTTTTTTTTTCTTTTTTTTTTTTTTTTTTTTTTTTTTAGTAAAATAACAAAACATCTATATTGACCTGAGTTAAACTTACGAGGCAGGCCACCGTAGCCGCCGGTCCTCATCAGCTTCTCCGGTGCGATCTTGTATTGGCTGGCTACCAGTTTGTGCACCGCGTTGTCGTCCTCGAGGAACATTTTCATCCTGATGAAGGGCTCGCGACCTTTCTGCGTAAGCATGTGCCATGGCTTTGGACGCGCTAACAGATCGGAAACGGATCCTTGAGACAAACCCAGCACGGACTCTCCGAACAGACGTTGGGAAATGGAATACTGAGACAGCTGTTCTTTCACCTGCAAAAATAATATTTTTTAGAAGGTAACGTTTATGCTAAATCATAGTTGCATGGAATAATAAATAGTGCACNACAGCTGTTCTTTCACCTGCAAAAATAATATTTTTTAGAAGGTAACGTTTATGCTAAATCATAGTTTCATGGAATAATAAATAGTGCACAGGACGTTCTACATGCTCGAATAGGTTTTTGGAACAAAGTGTGCGTTTTTTAATAATGGTTAATTAAAGTCGTCGTAGAGAATATAATTAGAATTAGACATTAATTGTTTTACTTTCGATAAAAAACAAGAAATATATAAAAAATGTATTCCCAATATGCAAGCTTTATCAAAATTAGGAACTGTTTCTTTTTACTAAAATTAGAGCACGCTTCGAAAAGAATTTGAGGATCGTAGCAGAGTTGAAGGTAACTGGAAACAGAATAATCAAACTGGTTTTAACTAATACAGTTCTACAACTATATAAGAATCGAACTTACTCTCTTAACAATGTCCTCTGTGTTCAAATTATTGTACATGTCGAATTGCTGTTGAGTGATGGGAGGAAGTACTGCTTTAAGCGGCCTCTGGTTGGCCGAGTGATGGGTAGGCGTGGACGGTTGACTGATCAGACTATTCGTGATAGAGGCCATCCTCTGAAGAGGACTGGCCGCGGCTGCACCAGAGAATTCCTCGCTAGGTGTCATCGCTGGTGGAAGAATCGAGTTGCCAAGCGGTGAGCTAGCGCTAGATCCACCTGGCGTCGACTGGGGTGCCGTGGTTGGTTCCTGTTTAGGCCTGACCAATGAGAAAGCGCTTCCCGCGTGTCTCATAGCTTCCTCCATTTTCTCTTTCTCCTCCTCGGTCACGCCGTTTATCATTTTGTTTCTCGAATCCACTTTGCCCAGACTTAGATCCTGAACACCTCCACCGTTCGTCGCCAAGTGGTGCTGTTGAAGAGCCTGCTGCTGAAGAGCCAGAAGACCGGGCAGTCCGGGCAGTCCTGGCAGTCCGGTCAGCGAAGGACTCTGACCCGGTGTGGCGTTCAGTTTCTGGAGTTCGCGGTGGTAAGCGTCCAACGCTAACCGGATGTCCTCCTGCGTCCGCTCTATCCCCTGAAGACCGCCTTGCGTGCCGCTGAAAAAGTGCGGGAACATCGCGCTACAATTAATCGAGGTCGCGTGCTGTCCTCAATGATGATCAATCGTGAAAATTTGTCGACCATGGTTGCGCACAGCCGTGTGACTCGAGCTTTGGGCCAGAAAAAGCTTGCGTTTACACCTGACATTTTCGCGTTAAGTAACGAAACAGATATAGCAACATATTAATTTTAGCCGCATACGTCATCTCTTCGGCATAGTTCCGTTGTGCGGCCGCGATCTGCCGTGACTCACAAGATCTATGCCCTAGGGATCCGCTACCGGTTCCAATGTGTTGATAATACAAATCATACTCTTGGTGCGGTAATTATTAGGCTCGGCCCAAGATGGATCTACTCTTTGTACAATATTTAATAATAATTCTATTGCAAAGTGATTTTTTACAATGAAAGAAAGTACTTTTATTCGATATTGTATTATCCATTCGAACCGCTAAGTTGCTTTTTGTTTTCAAGACTTGAACTGAATTTTGTTGCGTTTCAAAGCACGGGTAGACAATTATTGTGATTCCTTTGGTACGGATAAGTATGGTATTTTTCATCGGTGTGACTCTATGCTACAAAACAAAGGGTTAACCAATCTTACGAGCTCTGTTATTAATGTATGGTAATTTCAGACGGAACAAACATTTGGGAACGCCGTGAAACGACATTCGTTGGAGTCTCACCTGGAAGAAAACTCTCTCGGTCCACGAAGATCATCGACTCTTCTTCCCATCAGTTTGGCCAGCTCCTCCTGGTAGATCCTCACTACCTTTTCTTGCGGAATGTCATCGTTCTCGTACTTCTTCAGTCTCCTGTTTTGACTGTCGAGCCTGTCTTTGTTAAAGGGGCTCGGACAACCGATTCGGCTCGGACTTTTGCTGTCCGCGTCGTTCGATACCTCATGCTCGCCTCTCATTTGCAGATGGCCCGACTCCGAGAGGATGTGCGCCAACCTTTCGTCGCTCATTTCTGGCGGACCACCTTCCTGTGGACCGCGTGCGAACGCTGGCATTCCCTGCTCCTTGCCTGAAACATACTCTACGGGTGAGGCACAACTTGTGGTGCGTTCTTACTCGGTTTGGTCTTAGAGGTATGTATAATATGTAAGTACTATGCTTTGCTGGAAAGATGACGAGTGGCACAGGGGCAAGAGGGGCGAGAAATTTCTCATCTGTGATTGTTTATAATTATTATAATTGTATTTAAACCGATTAGACTCGTATTCCTTCCATTCATCATCTTTCCAGTAGTAGATAGTATATAATATACCCTACCGCTCATAAATATCTGGACACTGATTTGTCAACTAGTAAATGTTACTAAAATATGTAAATTACAGTATGTAATTTCTAAATTTTTTGTGAATTGAAATGATCGCACACGATTCGTAAAAGGACACTGAAGAATTTCGTTATTTAATTAACTTTTAAAATAACAAAACAGTTCCATAAGGTTCCATTCCATTACATTAATAGTAAAACTTGAGTAATTTATTAACAATATTCAATATTATTCTATGGTAATATTCTGCTACGCATAGCTTTAACAGAATCATAAATTACATTCTGTGAAAAATAAGCAAGTGTCCGGATACTTTTGAACGATAGCGTAAATTAGTTTAGAGGTAAGGCATTTGGGGCTTTTAGCTCTATCGAAATACATGGAAGCGATTATTTTGCTGCTGTTTTATGGAAAGGCGTAGGTTGTTGCATTGCAAGTTGGCTTTCTGTTTCCTTAACATTTTTTAGTACCTATGTACGAAACAGTCCAAAAGAATCTGAGGACCACAGCAGTGCTAACAGTGTTCAAATTCAAATTTCCTTCTGTGAAATCACAGTACGTAACCGATAAATATTTTTCTCGACGCGCCAAACATTTCAACTCCACGATCTAGCATCTTACAAATTCTCGAAACAATTTTCTTAAAATACATTGCATCCAAGAATAAAATAAAACGCTTCGCGAGAATATTTTAAGAAACGGTTATTCAATTGTCCTTAATTTTTAAAGACCCAAGGAAACGAAACTGTTGAATTTCCTCGATTTTCCTAAGTCGAACAGCACGATTACAGAGGTATTCCTATATTCTCGAACAGCAAAAGCTTGGACGGGTTAAAATTCAAATTTGCCCCGCCATCGGTGCCTTTAAATTTCGCTCGTTACCCTACGACACTCGACGAGGAAGAAGCAGCCCCACGTATCTAATCAGATCCGAGGGTTGATTCCACGTTCGATCGAACGAATCAATTAATGTAACGCGAAATCAATAATTCTGGTTCGAAACCGAAGGCGTAGCGCACCCCCGGCGACGATAATTAAAATATCCTTTTCCTGGGCCTGGCCCTTGCGGCCTTTCCCCGTCGCACGTAGCCAAGAGTACTTCTCCTACGTGTTTCCCGTCTAATTGACCAATCAGCGGTAAGATTCAGACGAATGAGCCATCGATCATGTCTTTGATTGCTACGATGCCCTTGCTTTCTTACACTCGCGAACATTCTAACCACGGACCACGGATATTTCTGTAGGAAAATAAAAGAAAATATTCGTAACATGGATTGGGAACGAAAATGTAGTTAATTTAGGCAGTATCTACCGATAAAAATGTTTCCAGTTGATCTATATTTTTCTTCTTTCTTTAAATTGTTTATTTTAAGTTGTATCAATCATTGAGTTGGGTTGTTAGCGACTCAGTCTGTAGAAAAAATGTTTCTGGAGGAGCTTGGTATTTTTTAGAAACTTCGGTGGTTGCTGTGTCTTATTTTTTCTATCTGTAATTTTTTTTTCTTTTTAAGAATCCCTGGATTTGTATGATTTCTTAGGATCTTTGTGTAAGGGGAACTCCTTTAATCGTTCTGATTTTTTTTAACGATACTGGGATTGTTATAAATAAGAGATTATTTGATTTACACTTTCCAGAATGTTAGAAAAATTTCTTTTCGATGCTTCTATATGTATTCTTCCTGTAACGAGAGTCGTTAGAGAATCAGTAGAAGTTGAATTTCGCAAACGGTGTCATTACTTGTCCGTTTTCACTTTGACATAGCGGTGCATAAATAGACTGTTGCTCTAGTGGCTGTTGTATTTTAAATACTCTATTTTCTATCCAGATCCGCTGAACCTCGTTCCGAGAACCAACAGCTTTTGTCTTGCATTCAGGTGTCTCGACAAGGTCGAATTGAAGCGAACCACAGAAATCGATTAAACTAACATTCAAAACCCGATACAATTATATTTTTCTACTTAAAATTAGTTCAGTTATTCCATACTGGCCTATAGTTTACCCTTTTCCAAGCAAATCTATTTTAATTTATTTTTTATTTATTTATTTTGTGGTCTCATCAACCACCTCGTTTTTAGCGACAGTATATCCCAAAAGATCTGCAAGTCCTTTTAAGGAATGATTCCTGAGATCATTTCGAGCAACTTTTTCCTTCGCGAAAATGTCGAATTTGGCTTCGTTAACGAGTTATTAATAAAAAACAATGACCAAACACGAAGCGCATAAAACGGCTGACTGCTAGCAGCGTTGGCTCCGAGCTGCGCTTGTGCCTTAACGAGTCAGAATGCATCGAAGCAACTGTTGGCGAGCGTTGAACAGAAGTTCAAGCTGTAGAACAAATAGTGTTCGCTTCAATTAATTGAGAGCTGCTTTCATACATTCCGAGTTGCTCGTCGAAGCACAAGCACGGCGCGGAGCCGACGCTTACTCGCTCTGCGGTTGATCAGTTCGTTAATAACTCGTTAACAAAGTCGAATTCCACATTTTCACGAAGGAAAAGTTGCTCGAAATCATCTCAGGAATTATAAAAAAATATTTCTTAAAGGAACTTACAAACCTTTTGGGACACTCTATCAAATAACTGAATATAAAAACTATTCTTCCGGACGGTCGATCAATCTGTACATACATATTTATACTTTTTTAGATTTAATTCAATCTGTACCCAAGTTACACTTTTCCCGTACACAATTTCAATTTTGGAACAATTAGTACCAGGAAACTGTTGTATTTCTTTTTTTCAAATACAAGAATTCATCGCGGTGTTAAATGTGAAACGCTGGAAGAAAAGATTAATTGGTTGTTAAGGTTGGAATGCAGACGGCGATCCAGGAAACTGATGCTGCAGCTATCGCGAGAATATTGGTCGACGGAAAATGTTTCAAGAAATCGACAACGTGGTGGGTGGAAACATTACGAGGACAATGACGACAGTCGAGGTTCGTCTCGTGTTTGTTGAAGTAGCGAGCAAAATGTGTACGTACGTTCCTCGTGGACGAGTGTTGTATCGTGACGTTTGAATTCGTGCCAGCAGACTTCGACTTATGCCAACCTCCTCTGTAACTATACGACATTTTCGTGGGGCTATGACAACCTCTTAACGAAAGAATCGGCTGGTTACGAGACCGATGCGATTAGCTACGGGAATTCAATTTTCTCTTTTCGAGACGTTCGCCTCGATCTTATTGCTTTTTTTTTTAAATTCGAGTAACAATAATTAGACCGTTTCTAAAAGTAAAATATAGCTGGTTTCATTAACGTGATTAGGAATAAATTTCAATTGAAGCAAGCTCGGAATTATCAAAATATTCACCTTCGACAAAACTTTTACTTTTCTTTCCACGTTTCCAAAGTTTTATTGTAACTCAACTTTAGCATCGTGGAAGAACCAGACATATTTGCGTGGTAAAAGTATCCGATAATAATGGACAGTGTTGTAAAAAAATGTGTTTCCGTTCGGTCAGCTGCGTTGACAGGAAAAGCTTCGTTGAAACAAAAAGAACGATAATCATTATGCGTTATTTTGTGCAAACGGACCTTTTTGCGGTTGCACTGATGAAATTGACATTATCGTTATCGAACGGAATACAGATTAACGCGCTGCGGTAAGAACAACGACGCTCTGAGACACGTTGCGTACAAAGATTTATCGGTTCCAATTACCACCAAGTTCCTGCATTAATATCTCTTTTTTTTTTTCTTACATCATATCTATATTCATAACTTCCACAGCGACGAATCCGAATGTTTTATCATCCTGCGTGGCTGAACTTGTAAAAAACAAAAGAGTCCATTCTGAATCTCTAAAGATACAAATAGCTTAATTATTGCTAACATTTATGTGCGATTGATATAAATACAGAAAGTACTTTGGAAACAGAAAAATAGTACATTTGGCGCTGGAATTATTCAGATTGATTTCAACATTGCAGAGTTCTGAAAGTACTTGACGAGGTGCAAATATTTAAAAGAATCGTGGTGTTCTTCTTTTTGAAAGAAACACGAGACGCATGTTCCAATTGTGAATTACAGGACGGACAATTTTTTGCTCCGGTCAATCGCATCAGAAAGATTCACAAGAACTTGCACGTAATTAAAAAGTAGCAGTAAAAATGTTGAATCCTAGCCATATTTTAGAGGTTAGGAGGATGTACAACTATAGTTCCGAATAGTTCCGTAAGAGTTCGTTGACCCCGTCTATAAAAAATTTGGAGGGAAGAAAAATAATGAAATAAATAAAATACACAAATATTAGCCTCGATATTACTAAACAATTAAATATTAAATTATTTCTAGCTAATAAATCAACAGATATTAATAAAAGAATATTCAGATACTTTAAATACCACTTTATTGCGATATTTATGATCAACTATCGAGCAGCCAATGACGTTAGAGCGGTATCCATGGGAATTTCAAAAAGGTAAGTCACGCTGCGCTACAATTTAATTTCGACGGCCGTAAAAGTCCGACTTGTTTAATTATTCGTTATCAAGGAATTAAATATATTTGATTTATCAAATATCGTAATTATCGGAGTGTCGGTTAAGAAAAGAAGAATCTAGGTGTCGCGAGCTCGTTGTTTCCGTTGCGCATGCAGTCTCGCCACCATCGTTTCTCCCGGATGATGAAACGTCACGGTTCGTTCGTTCAGATCGCACGAAGGCATCAAAGACGACTCGCAGGAATCGTCGAAAGAAAGAACAATCGAGCTCGTAGGGACAATGGCGAGGCCGGATAAGAAATCCATATTGCAATTTATGTTTGTCCGACACGGCGTAGAAAACAGGCGATGGCTCGCGATAACTACTTGTCAGCGGTCCTTTATATGTCCATAGGTATGTCTTGAAATTTCGTTCTTTTTTTTTTTTTTTTTCTTTAAAGCAAGTAGAGAAGAAGCGGAGGAGGTAAACGTTGACAATGGTGGGTTACAAAATTTGGAACGATTTCGTGAGAACTTGTCATCGAGTGTGTAGCTTAAGAAACGAAACGATTGTTAGGGGAATTCGCGTTCTCGATTACGACGAGGCTCGTTACGCCAGCCTCGATTGTTGGTTGATGCATGGAAGATATAAGGTATCTGTGGCGTCGATAGGAATCAGGGACTAGAAAAAAAAAATAGACTCTTGCGAATCGGTATGTGCAAGTTCTTGTATTTTCGAGTCGCGAACAATGTTGCTCGTTGAGAAAGAAGAATAGAACGGTATGGTTGAATATCGATGGGAAGTGAGGTTAAGGTTCTTGCAGTGTTATACGTGCGAATTGTTTCGTTTAACTCGTAAATCATTTCCTTGCAAGAAAACCAGATTTGGTTTTAATGCAAGAAATAGGAATTTTTCCATAGTTTTTATCGTATTTGTGTTCTTAAAACTATAACACTAGTTTCTTTTTTTTCTTTCTTGTTTTTTAAGTAATTTATAATATATCGAGTATTTGAAATAAGTAGCCATTTTGCGAACGCGATATTGTACGTGCGAATTTTTTCGTTTAGCTCGTAAATCACTTCCTTGCAAGAAATTTACCAGATTTGGTATTAATGCAAGAAATAGGAATTTTTTGAAAGTTTTTATCATATTTGTGTTTTTAAAACTATACCACTAGTTTTTTTCTTCTTTTTTTTAAGTAATTTATAATATATTGTGTATTCGAAATAAGTAGCCATTTTGTGAACGCGATATTGTACGTGCGAATTGTTTCGTTTAGCTCGTAAATCATTTCCTTGCAAGAAATCTACTAGATTTGGTCTTAATGCAAGAAATAGGAATTTCTCGATAGTTTTTATCGTATTTGTGTTCTTAAAACTATACCACTAGTTTTTTTTTCTTGTTTTTTAAGTAATTTATAATATATCGAGTATTCGAAATAAGTAGCCATCTTGTGAACGCGATACGAAAAGAAGTGACGCCACAAAGACCTAAATTGTCAGACTACGCGGAAAACGAATTAGAAAAACGAGAACATGGACGATACGCGTATCGAACATCAATATAGCGAGACAATTTAGACGTTAATAATTGTGAGGAAACGATCGGATTGTTTTTTAAGATCCACGTTACGACCATACAATTTCCGTGACGTCCAACGACGACAAGGGCTGTGCACTGGTGCGAGCGAGGCGTCAGGAGGTGGAAGGATACAACCAGGACGGAAAATCTGATAAAATCGCTATATGAGCCAGAGTAACCCCGCTAATGAACGTAAGTCTTTCGCGTTGAACCGATCTACGTGGCTCTTTCTCTTCCACACGCGCAAAGACGTGCGTGGCTGCATACAGCGCGTTTAATTGACGGTGAAATACGCGACTGCGAGGCACCGTCGGGAGTTCCTTCTTTGAATCGAGCCCCGCAACAGCCACGAGAACACGTTGTCGAGAACGAAATTCGGAATTGTCGGTTTTGACTCGTGGAAGATGAACGTTAAATCTAACTCGGTATCTGTTTCACATATAAATGCTGCGAACCGTGCAAGAATATAAAATATCCTGAAAGGAACTGATTCTTTCTTTCCTTTTTTTTTAGAGATACGTTGAAACAAACGGTAGACTAGCGGAATACAGAGTACGATATTAAATTCGTTGGACTGATTCGGTTAAAAGAATACAGTAAGCGTTACAGAAGTTTGGGATGCAATTTCGTTGAACATTATTTATGAATTTATGCATAATTCGAATTGGAAAATTTCTGAGTCTGCACCGAGCTCCAAATTTGATTCATTTTGTTTATCAAATCGATAGAAATACAAGTGAAACAGGAGTAAATTGAAATAGGAAGAATTATTGGAGTTTTCGTAACTCGCTCGAAGAAACCACGGTTAACTTAATCTTTGTCTCGAGGCAGCGAGTAGGAAAGGACTAGGTTTCCAGCGATAAATTGCACGCCGGTTCGTCGAGACCAGCAGAGGTTGATCTTGCAGTGTTCTGCGCTCGATGCTTTCACGCAATTAAGGAATTAAAGCGAGCGATTAGAAAGAAAAGAAGAAAAAAAAAAAGAATCGTCATGTCGCTACTCTTGAGCGAGTGAAATTCAAACCGACTGAAAACTGATTAGAAAGCGCGCAGGAAGAACGCGAGCGATTCTCGATACCGATTTCACGCGAAAATCTCGGCGCTGATGGTGTTACAGTAATCCGATTCGTTGAAAAATCATAGCGCACGACTCATTCGACTCTTTCGACTCTTTTCGTTCGCAGTCACTTCCTCTACGCAGTCGGATTTCGAAATCGCAATCGCTCGCTGATAACGCTATCTTTACCGGATTGGGTCAATGAACGTTACGATCGAGCGTTAATTATTTACGTCGACCGTGATTCTCTACGAAAAACGGTATAATTAGAATATTAATTTTATTTTCGTGTTTTATAGATAAAAAAAAAAAAAGTTCGCTTTTTAAATGGTAGCTTTATTTTTTGTTCTTTTTTGAGAATATGTAAAGGTTTATATGTTGTTATATGTTCCTAAAAATGTAAGTCTTATGAACGACCTCGTTCGGAGGTCAACGTTTCGGTGGAAACATTTTTTTTTCGATATTTAGCGAGTAATTCTTAAACGAGATGTTCTTTTGCTTCGGTAAATTTGATCGCCGATTTAAAAATCAAAACTTCCGTGCTCCGGTTCCCTGTATTTCACATCCCATTTATTTACCCGCTCTCGCGGCGAAGAGGAAATAACAAGCATATTTCAAGCCGTGCAGTAGAACAACTTTACAATTATAATCGCACAATTAGAGTCCCATGACCACGGTGATGCATATCCGTGTTTCGATAAACGGAGCACGCTCCAAAGGGTAGCTGAATTAAAAAGAATTCCAGTGATTTCAGATAGTTCGAGCAACAAACGCTGTCAGAATTAAAACCGACTGAATAATTAACGAACATCGAAGCAAAGAGAGGAATAGAACAGATAATCGGCACGACGGTATTTTCATCATTTTTAGTAGAAAAAAGAAAAGAATTATCAATGCCGAGGATGTAACAAAATCGAGAACGTATTACATTTTCATTCAAGCAACTATTTTATTTTATTTTCATGTAAATTGGTCGTTCACGAATCTTTATTATTTATATTTTGTAATATTTCTCCTGTATTAATTATTCATTTTGTGAGTTTTATGAATCAACTTTGAAAAAGATTTTTTTTAACTGCTGTAACTTTATTATTTTTGTTCTTTTAAAATACGCGAAGGTTTATAGAAAAGATATTGTTACATGTTATTTCTATATTTTTTAATATTCTTAGAATTGTTACGTATTAATTATTCACAGCTTTGCTTACATTTTAGAATATTCTATTTGATAAATTTAACCAATTTTGCAACGCTATGCACCACTATACTCAGAAGTTGATGTCGAATTAGCCAAAACATAGGTGTAACTAAAAAGAAAGAAAATCTCAGGATAAATATGCCTGGACTGGTACCAACTATCTTTATTACGGTAAACTCGCGTTGCTGTTGTACCAACCGTGGTTAGATCAATTGTGTCGCACCGCTCACGGGCAATAATAAATGGTCTAAAACGTGCTTCGTTGAATAGTGGGCCAAGATCCAGGTACATTTGTCATTGGATTAGTAAAATTCGCGCGATTTTTGCGATGGAGTTCAGCAAATATTTATAACCAAAGATGTTTGCTTCTAGGTGGAATTTTCGACTTGCAAAAGCATTCAACGATTTACAAAACTAACTATTCCAGTGACGAGATGTTACATTTTTAAACGATTGGTAGAAAACCTAGTCGCAGTTATAATTTTTCTATGTATCATTTAAATTGTGGAACTTGCTAAACTTAATTAATTTTTTTTATCCGTGATTTTATGCGTTGTATACGATTTTATCAAAAAGATGAGGAAGATTGTCTTTTTTTAACATCATTTGTCTTTAAATTTCTGTCATTATCGTTGCTATTGAACAAATGGTACAATTTTAAATAAACAAGAAAATATATATCTTGGTATCGTTTCAAGCAAACTTATTGCGAGTCGAATATTTATTAAAAAAATGTGCAAAACAAATAATTAACCGTTATAAAGGTTCTTTATATCAGCCCTTCTATTAAATCCATCAGAAATTTATTTATTACCTTTAAAACGTCGTCTTTTCAATTCGAGATAAAAGCATCGATTTTTGCCCATAAATCACGACCGATTATGGAAGTTTCGAACAATGCAGCGGGTACGTTTATTCAATTGAGAAGCGACCGACGACTCGTTCGTGATACAAAGAACTCGTTGCAACTGCGAACAAGAACTTGGTGCAATAATTAGCGATTAAAACGTCCGCCCAAGCAACGATGACGCTACATTTTTTTTTTTCTTTTTTTTTTTTTTTT
>SMSQ01022673.1:23831-36727 GCA_019453375.1 Ctenoplectra terminalis | reverse complement strand
AACAAAAAAAAAAAAAAAAAAAAAAAAAAAAAAAATAGTTAACTGACAGCTGATGGTTAGTAGTTTGGCAGAACAGATTATTGGCAGTGCGAGGCAGAAAAGATTTCGTAGGAGTCAAACGGTAAATGACAGCGGCGAAGCCTGAACGAGCCGTTATCGATTTGCAACGGAACCATCAACAGGTTAAGCATCGAAGCGAATCAATGAACAGCTTGTAACGATCTACGAACTACGATTTATCGTTGCACATTGTGCCACCAAAGACTCGTTGACGACTGCAACGAAACGGAAACGGTCAAGCTAACAGCGACAGATCGTTACTGCAACTTCCAGGATTCTTCGATGGGAGATTCGATATGTGTTACCAGAAAGCGTGCACCACACGTGAAACGTTTCTTCCGAAGCAATTAGGACCAAACGTGTAACCCTTAAACCCTTTTCTTTCCACAGGTGTCTGATCTTCACCGCTCGATCGAAGCGACGTGTGCACGTGGGTCCGAAAAATAAAAAAACGATGGGAAAACTGGAGAGACAGCTGGAAACAGTTCTGGTACTCACCTTTCTTGGGTATCAGGGATTTCAGCAGCAACACAGCGTTTTCATCGCACGCCCAACCGTGCATCTTCCTGTAACTGTCGCGGCCTTTCTCCGTCAGCTTGTCCCACGGCTTCGGTTTGCTTAGCAACTCGCTGACGGTTCCTTGGCTTAGCCCCAGGACGTACTTGGCGAACAACCTTTGACCGATGTTGTGTATCGATAACAACTCTCTGACCCTCCTGGCTATGTGCAGCGTGTCCAGATTCTGGGAGGCGTACTTGTCCATGTTGTATCGCAGCATCTCTTGAAGCCTCGCTTCCATCGGATCACCCTTTGGGATGAGCGATTCGCCGAGTCTACCGGCCATACCGGCCGCCCCGAACTCGTCGCTGAATCGAAACGGATGCGTCCTCTCGTCGAATCGAAACGGACTCTTGAGCGTGTCCAGCACGCTTAGACCTCCGATGTTATTATTGGCCAGATGATGACTGTTGTTGTTATTGTGACAGGATTCCTGGTCAGCAGGACTCTTTGGTGGCGGCGCCGTCGGTACAGCGGGTGTCATGCTTCCACCGTTGATGGAAGCCGAAGAGGTAGTCGTCTCTATCATCGACGTAGGCGGTTTGTTGTTGCTGCTGTTGCTGTTGCTGCTGGTGTTGCTGCTGGTGTTGCTGTTGCTGTTGTTGATTCATGAAGGACCTCTCCAACGTCCGCCTCCAGTTGGCAACGATCTCTTCGCCGAGGAAGGAGCCGAAGGTCTCGACGTTTTGCAGGGGAGGTGGGAAGAGGAGGCTGGATGTTGTCGAGGTGGCCGAAGACGGTGTCGGAGTGGAGCGCGGAGGGAGGGAGACTGCTGCTGGGGGTGGCGGCGGTGGTTGCTGGGAGGACACGTGGGACGAAGGCGGCACACCTCCGACCCCGTGGGGCGAGGCGGTAGCGGCGCGCTGCAGGGGTGACGATAGTCCACCTGCAACCACCAAAAACACAAGGGACCGCGTCAACACGAGCTCACACACGCAACAAGATGACAGACGATCTGGAACGGTTTCACGGACACCGGATTCGAACACGGACTCGGTATTTATCGATTTAATCCTATCGTCGGTCCCTTATTCGTGATCGTCTGTCGTTACAACCGGTATCTTATGTTGTTCGATAGCCTCCTGGACGATGGACGACGGACCGAGACTCTCTTTTTCGACGCTTCGTCGCGCGATCCGTACGCACAGCTACACAAACGAGGAACAACGTGGCCCAACGAGAGGAAAAGTGTCGCGTGTCATTCAATTGGTTTGTTCAGTGTTCCCTTCTGAATCTTTTTTTAATTTCGAAAGGATGCTTGTCTTCTCTTGTCTTGCGACCGGGTTTACCCGAGCTTTCTCGTTCGCAAACGAAGGGAGAGTAACATGTATATCGGTCTGTGGAATTTTGAAACGATCTTCAATTTTTTACCGAAGGAAGATTGTCCTTCGAAAGACGGGGACGAGAACGCGTCTACGGAGGCCAGAAATTATGCCACAGGTTTTTCCTTTCTGCCGTTGTTCGCGCGGCTTCTCTCTCGCTCTGTCGTTCTTTGCCATTTCCGATCGATTCGTATGATTAAACTTTGTCCACGAAACAATGCTTTGACGCGACCAAATACGCTCCGAGCGCAACATACCGTTAACAAATTTGCGTGTACGAGGTTTGCGTTTCCCAGCGTGCAGATGCTCGTAGTTGGGGGCTCTGGGCGACGTGAGCTGGACTGAGGGATGATCGGAGATGTCCGTGATATTTGGTAAGGAACCCGGGTCTCGGGATTGTACACATATATATATGTATATATATAATATATATTGTGCGGGTGTCTCGGTTACGTTAGTATCTTCTACAGCGGCACGTTGATTCACGCACCACAGCGAGAGAGTAGCTCGGAAGATGTGCAATCTAAGCGGTAAAGGATCTCGGAGAAACAGGCGAAAGAAAGAAAAAGAGTTGGAAACAAAGAATAAAGAAGAATAATACAGGGATAGAAAAGGAGGAAACGAAACAGAGACCAGGAGGAAGACGGAAGCGTGGCAGCGACAGAGAAGAGAGAAAGAAAAGAGGTAATAAAACAGAGCTATGATAATAGAACAATAGAGGAAAAGAAATAAGTTAGCGAGAAAGTGGAAGAAAGAGAACGAGAAGAGGAGGGACAGAGATAGAGTTAAAAAAAAGTAGTGCGAACACAATGGCAAGCAAGAGTTATTTTGTTGTTCCTTTTCTCTCGGTAAGCTCCTTCAGTCATCCCTCGTTCTTTATAGAAGCGTCCGCGTTGCGTGACTCGTGTCCTTTTTATACCGTTACACGATATCGAGCCCTTCGACGTAGCTTCGAAGAGAGAGAGAGTCGGGGATCGAAGATCAGAACTTTAGCGCAGGAATTAGTAGCGGCAGTACTCGAAAGATTCTTAACACTTTTAATGGCTGCTATCACTTTCATGTGAATATAATTATAGGGTAAGTTTGGGATAGTTTGACCACTTTTTGGAAAAATTGCACTGCTGGTTTTTTGTTGTTTCAGATTAAACGAAAATTAAAGCAGTGCACGAGTAACTTAGAATTTATATATAAATTATACTTGGCGACGTATGGAAATATTTATTTCGTTTTTTAATTAAAAAATAGCAACACTGTAAGAAAAAATTAGTCTCCAATTTTCCACACGAATCACAAATATTTTTATCCACGGTGAAACATCCATACTTTACGCGTTCATCGCGATCCTCGCTCGCGGAGGTTTGGATATAATTTTTTTTAGTATTTTTTAACACGCACGAAACTTTAAATGTAGTTTATAATAAGCCAACTTATTTGTTTTATTTGTAGATATTAAAGTACTGGCCGATCTCTCCCGGTGGTCGAATTATCCCGAACCTAACCCAGTTTCATTTTCTATTAATCGTTATTAAAGATGGCATTCTTTTGTCAACCATCAAAGTGTTAACATTTCGTATTTATATACTGCTGGAACATGATCTAACAGCGGTTTTCTAAACGTGTCTCTAGCAATTCCTGATCTAAAGCGGACGAGACGATTTCTTTGACCATTTGTTTATTTTTTTTCTCGATATATTTAACATCGATGCTACTTCGTTTAAAAAGAAAAGCGAGTCAATGAATTCCTAAATGTTATATATGTATATGAGGCAACGATTCCGGAAAAATGATCTGTTTGGACTTACCGAGCGCGTCCGGAGTGCTGGATGGCTTCAAGCTCTCGGTTTGTTGAAGCGCCTTGGAGCGTTCCATTAGAAGGTGCTCCAAGCTCTTACCAGGTTCACCGGTTGGTATCTGTGAGAGATCGACCGACCTTAGTGCGTTTATCTCGCGTTTTAGGTCGTCATAGTCCCTCTGTCGCTCCAATTTGCTTTCCAGTCTGTTGATGTGCTGCCTACGAGCCTCGAGTTCTTCCTCGAGCCGCGCCGTCGCCTGTGCACTGGTTTCTTGGAGACGTTGCAGACTCTGTTGTAACCTCGACACTTCCTCGACCAGTTGACCGATCTGCAAACAAACGTTTTGTTTCGTTGATGACAGAGTTCTTCGAGTTGGCGAATTGGTGAGTTTCAAATTCTTTTTTCCAAGAAACTTTTCTGAAACGTGACATTATCGCAGTGGAAAAATAGTAGAATACAGTTATATTTTATTGCACGAAACCACACATATGATTTGGAAAAATCACACAACTTTTTATGCAGAATATTTTATACATGTCCGGATTCACAAATATTTTTTATTCAATATTGAAACGAAAGTATAGAACTATTTTATTCCTAAAACAAGGGAGGATTCGAATAGTTCAGTTGATAGTATTCGTTGAACAAAAATCTTAAAAATTAGACAAATTTTTAAGTACATATCACACCTCTGATAAACTTTTTTAATCAATTTATATCGGAACAAAGTTTCCCTCTGATTACATATTTTATTCATAAAACAGACCGTTAAAAATTGATGGAGTAAGCTTTAGAAACGTGATCCCCAAAATTCTGTGTAATTAAATAATCCTAATGCCGATCGCCAGGAATTAATCTTCTTAGAGATCAAGATTTTCAATTCTTTAAAGCATCTTCGTGTTTTCTACGCTTGCAATGTATTCATTAATTAACTCACAGTCGCGCCGATAAAATGGAACACTCGCATCGCTAGTAATTGTATAAAGTATCTTCGTATCGCGTTACTAGTATCGGTTGCTAGCCCAGCGGGCTCACCAATCGGCGTATACCTGTTCCCGGTTGTCATGAAGCGAACGTGAACGTAATTACATTACCATCGATACAAATATAGAATCACGTTCACGGATTCCAGCCCCGATCGCTCCTTTCCACCCCTTGAATCGCTGCGGTCCGCATCGGGGGCCGTTTATCAGCGGGTAAGGAGCTTAACAGAAGCTCTTTATTAATTTTATCGAATCGATTGTACCGAATCGATATCGGCCGCTTAGAGAACGGGATAACTTTAAATCTCGTCGGGTCTGAATGTAATTACCAGCGGATTAAGTTACGCCTAAGGCGTGGGGTTTCTTCGCGTCGCGTCACTTGAATTTTTTCAACAAATATTATAATTGTAATTATAATTAAACTATAATTAAATCTAAATTTCGCGAGACGAAGAAATATATAATTATAATTGAACGCGCGTTGATTTCTTCAAAAAAATGCGAGTTACACTACACGAAGAAAAATACTATTATAATTATAATTAAATGCACATTGATTTTTTCAAAAAAATACAAATTACACGACACGTAGAAAAATACTGTTATAATTATAATTAAATGCACGTTGATTTTTTCAAAAAAATGCAAGTTACACGACGCGAAGAAAAATATAATTATAATTGAATGCGCACTGATTTTTCGCAAAAGATGTAAGTTACAATTATAATTAACTAGCATTTATATTTCTTCTGGAGAATTTTGAAGAATTCTCTTTTATATTTCTATTGGAGAAAAGAAAACTAATATTTTTATCGTGGACTTCATGCTTACTTATGTTTTGGTTTCCAAAGAAAATACGTTGATCGAACAGTCGCGTTATCGATCAGTTTTATCAAATTCCCCGCCAGAATTTATTCCGTAATTGTAGAATAATACGCCGATCTAGCAGGGTAGTCGAGTAGCACATCCATAACGAAAGTATTATTATTCCGCCCCTTGGAAAGTAATCAATTGTATGAGAATTCGAGTCCCATCTAGCTGTTTCATTCGGGTCCGTATGAATAGGTACAATGAATACGTGTTGGAAAATGCGATCAGGAAGAAAGGGTGCAACGAAAGGGAGAAGAAGAAAAAGAATGGTACGGTGAGAGAGACAGGGGCAAACGAGGAAAAAGGTGAATGAATGGCAGATCAGGTGGAGAAACAAAGGGAAAGAGAAAGAGGGAGGAAAGGCAGAAAAATTAGGGGAGACGGTTAGGCGGATAGTGAAAAAATTTTTAATTATTAAACAGGCCAAATTTAAAGGAAAGAAAATAAGAACGTGGTAGAAATGTTTAATTTAAACGAACCTTGAATATAATTCGCCCAATATTTAAAATGAGAGAAAAGATAAATTCGGTTACGTGTAATATCAGAACTTGTCTATTATCTATTGAGTCTACGTCATTAATAATTTATGACGCTCGTCAATCGATCTGTCGCTACGGAACGCCTTTCTCCGTTACCGCGTCTTCGCGTACGTCTCGATGGTAGATCGTGAAAAATTTTGGAGATTTTAAACGGTTACAAATGTTGTACTGTTAATCGAAGTGTTTTAAATTTAATTGCGCTTCGGTTGATCCCACTACGAAATATTTGGGCGAGTACGTAGACAACAGGAGATGGCGTTTTTCAAAATGTCGACGCGAATGTATTCCGTATCGAATTTTAAAAATAAATTACGGGAATCATGCCGACGAAGAAAAACATGCAACCTAAGAATCGTGAAGTTTCGCGGAAGTCGTAGAAATTTGAACCTCCAGACGAAAAATATACATCGTATCGTGTCGGAACTGAAAAATGTCGACGCATCACTGATAACAACACCGATTACATGAAAATTCAAACATCGATACTATTAACTTCAGCTCTTAAAACAATTTCTAAATAATCAGCAACAGCAATTACCGAGCGAATTATACAATCAAAAATTTATTCATATTCACAAACATTTTTTTCTCCCAATAATTAACTGCGATTTTTACGAACGATATTTTGTCCAAACGCGGGTACACACTTGACCGAATAATTTATACATTTTCTACAATTATTAATTAATTCGTCCCACCTCTGTTAACAAAACTGAACGCGATCATTAACCAACATTCTCTGAAACGAGATACGACTATCAACTGAAATTATCCCATTCTCGCGTGGAATCTGAAAAAAAAAAAAAATAGAAAAAGAAAAAGAAAAAGGATAAAGAGTTGTCATCGATGTAACCAATATCCCTACGCAATTATTGTAATATTTTTTATTCCCTGGACAGATGTCAGGCGATGGTTCTTGGAATGAATGGGGCAAACATTAGCTGAGCCACGGTTAAGGTGGTTGGGGGTTGCAGGCAATCGAGTCGTGGCGCGATCAATCGCGATGAATCGCGAGCGTTCAGAACTTTCGAATCGGAACCCATCCACGTGTTACGCGACCGGCTATGCTCGACGAAAATATCTGTTGCGAGGGTGTGCAAAGGGTGGCCAGGGGTGGAAAGAGCCAGCATCAGGCGAGAGGGGGACGATTTTAAACCTGAATGCGTTTTGCACGGTGCAACGGGCGATGCGAACGAGATCCTATCAATTGTTTTTCCCCGGTGAGGCATCATCCCTTTTCCGGGGGTTAATTGAGGAGCAAAGCTTCAATTTCGCGGAATTCACGCCTCCGGCATGCATCGACAGGTCTAGCCGATAGAATGAGTTGCGGATTTAAAAAAAAAAAAAAGGTTCTTCCTTTTTTCCCACATTTCTTTTCCTTTTTTTTTTTTTTGTTCGATTCGACAGTGTTTAACAAACAAACGCACCACCCTTTTTCTTTCCCTCTCTCTTTTTCTCTTCCTCGTTTCCCTAACACGGAAAATCCAATCGCGAGTATAACACAGGTGTGTTGAACGAGACGTAGGAATTGGAGTTTAGATATTATTTTTTTGAAGACAGTAAATTTTATACGGGTGAGAGGTTTGTGTTATTATACAGGGTGATTATAAATGTAATTAAAATTGGAGTGTCCAGTAGAAGGAAAATGAGACTCTTTGAAATATTTTTGCTTCCGCCGCGTGGAATATAAATTGTACAATGAAATTATTATCTTCAATGTTGCGAGCTTAATTTCCATACTATTCCAATTTCACTTTTATCATTGATTCGAGACAAGTGTAGACTGGAACAACGAAACGGATATTAATTATAAATACATAATATTCACTATTATTACAAAAATACACCAAGCTTTGTATAATTTAAATACACCGTTCTCCACCTGGAAGAATATTTAGAAGCTAATTGCAATCAATTCCTTAACTCGAGCAAAAAATCGAGCAACAATGGTTAGGGACCGGTGACCATGCAAGATCGAAGGTCTTCGATACGGTGCTGCGTATTCTCACCCTTTAGTTTATTTATCAGGGGCAGCTACCTGTCAATTGGCCTCTATTTCAGCCGCAATCGATACACCGCCTACAGCTTAAAGTTACTTTACCATGCGTTTCGATCACACGACCACGTCGGGGGTTGAGGGTTGCAGATAAGTACGCATCGACGTTCTATACACGTGGAACGGGTGAGCGGGGGTGGAGATAAGTTTCCGAAGTTGCTCGTAATAATGTCCGCCATTAGCAATGGGGGTAGGTTATCGCTTTGCGGGCGAAGCTGAGAGGAAGGACAGCTGGAATTAACAGCGTGTCGATATCGTTGAACTTACCCCCGGTGAACGGTGACAATCAACCCAAACGAATCTTTTTCTGTTGCTCGGAAATCGGGAATAGAGGATTCTTGTTCGAACGAAGCGAAGAGAGAAAGGTTGTTGAGTGGCAAAATTTTTATTCAATGCCTGTGTGAGATGTAAAAAGAGAAAAATGTGTTATTCGCTTTACGCTTTTTCGAATCGTTCGTGTTTCTCGAGTGGTAGAAAACTGATAGTGTTCGGTACAGAATTATGCTAAAAGTTTAGATGGTCAGTCCGCAAGGGTTGAACAAGGGTTCGAAATTGCACCACTTCTGAGCAACACAATTTGTCGAATATTTAAATACACTGCGAATTTACATCAATTGTTTCACAGAAAAGCATTCACAGCTTGTAATCGTGGCTCTGTATCAACAGTTAACGCGGTGGTGCAATTTCTGTGGCCACTAGTGTATGTTCCGTATCACATTTAACCTGTTAATAATCCAAATGAATAAAAAATTATATAGATTTAATATTATAAACTGCNACTAGTGTATGTTCCGTATCACATTTAACCTGTTAATAATCCGAATAAATAAAAAATTATATAGATTTAATATTATAAACTGCCCATTTTTGGAACACTTTCCAACGAATGTTTCATTAACCCTATAGTAACGCCTTTGAGTTATTTTTGACCCAATCGAGTATTTCTTTGGTTAAAAAAATCTGCTAATATTGAGAAGCATATAATTTTTTCAATTTTATGTCGAACGTAAATTTTTCATCGGAATTAGGAATCTTTTTTTAGCGAAACGAGAGCGCGCTGAAGTCGAAAAAAATTGGAGGACCGTAGCGGGGTTGAACGATCGATTGAACTATCATTCAAAACGTAGTTAGAACCGTCACGTCGCGAGAAGTGAATAGCGGTGAATCGTTGCTAACAGCTTGACACTGTTAAATACTCAATCGGACTGCCTGGTTGCTAGAGACTCGGGCGAATCGTCACGCTACTGGATACTCGATCTAACGACCACGTTACTAGAAATTTACTAGGTCTTATATAATCCTAGAAATTCAATTAGCCGGCGTGCTGCTAAGGAATTAGCAGATTAGCCAGCTATCGGAAGCTTAATTGGAGCTGCTGGAAACCTAGTTGCTCCATAAATGCATCGATAACATCGACGAGTCGTTTCGTTTCTGTCCACGGATTCGTTAAACTTAACGTGTCCGAGTCATTCGTAAAAGTCCGCGTCCCCTCGATTCCACAGGCCGCGTCGTTCTCCATATTGAATTTCGATCTTGTCCCAGATCTCAGGTTAGCCTATGGCATCGCCGCTGAATAGGGATATTCCGCGGACAGGGGATCATAAATTCTTTTTGTTTTTTTGTCCCGCTTTTGGATCATTCAATCTGTCTGGCCGATATACCGCGGTAATGAAAGATACGTGCACGGAGCCGGAGATACGGTTCGAGGCGAATAAAAAACAGCGCTTAAAAAAAAAGGATATTAAAAAAAAAAGATAGAGGAGACCGATGTTATAAATTTTGGGTACGTTGGGAGAGAAAACCTTACGATTTAAAGCGCATCGAAGGGGATGATTTTAAGAGATTTCAAGAGATTTTAAGAGAATAGGTGAGAAGTTAATCAAGGTTGATATAGGATAGAAAAAAAAGTAGTGGAAGAGAAAGAGATTAGAATATAATTATCGTGGGGTGTTTCTCACCCTTTCTGTATCTTCCCTTATTTTTATCGGAGAGGAGGAGAGAGATTGTAATCGCTGTGATTCCTCGTTCATTCTCTCTGCTTCCCTCCTCTTCGCTGGCCGTTGTGTTTTTTCGCCAAGGAAAATCTATCCATCGCGAACCACTTTTATCGGTATCAATCCTTTCTTCTATTTTTTCGGTTCTTTACAGGGCAGTCCCTTTTATTTGTTTCCTCGTTTTTGCGCGTTCAAATCTTTTTCACAAAAGTAGGAAATAGCAATTTATCACTTTTTAACGATAAGATACCGTGGAGGTATTCATAATTCATTTTCTTCCATTTTAGTAACGAAACAGTAAACATTTATTATCCTGTTTACAATTTTGTTCGTCCATTTTCGGATACTTGTTAATTCTCAACAAAATCCTTATTTTGGCAGATTCTTAATAACATTTTCAATAATTAAATAACAGCTCTGTAACTACAAAATTTCATTTCTTTTAAATCCAAATATCAGAGTACATGATTTTCATAAAGAAGGGTGGTTCTCTCGAAAGAATTTCATAAAATTTTAGAACGAACTAAGAAAAGGAAGAGCGAACGAATAATTACGAAGGTATTCAACTTCCTGCCTCCTATTTAAAAAAAAAAAAGGGAGGGAGAGAAAATGAATCAGAGTAAACTAAAATCTTTAAAGAATCAAATCATTCCCTTTTCCCTCAAAAGAAGCGCGTAATAACGTCACACCGTCCGCCCCATTATTTCTTCCGGTGGCTCGACGCTCCTCACCCTCGGCCATCCAGGCAAGTTTTCCTGTTGGAACAATGTCATCGATAGAAGGAGCAATCCTCGTTAACGGGATCCTCGGTCGAAAGGGGACACGACGAGGCATCATCAGGGTGCGCGCACGGCCAGTGACCACGAGAAGCGGGCTGGCTGTTAGGAGAAGGGGTGGTGTTACGGGGGGGTAAAAACAAGCGAGGCTTGATCGATGGTCGCGAAGCATGGCGGGCGCAGCGGTGGCCAGAGACGAAGGTGAGTCGGACCGGAAGACATGATCGGCTGTATGCAAATTAAAGCGGAGCCGAAGGCGTCGGGGGCGAGACGTCGGAGCGAAAGAGAAGGAGAGGAAACGGTGTACGCGAGAGAGATAAAGATAGAGAGAGAGAGAGAGTGAAAGAGAGAGAGGGTTCGAGAAAAGGGGACGGTGTCGAGTCGAGCGAGGCTCCAAGTAGCCGGCGCGCGTTGCCATTGTTTCTTGACCGTCGATCATCTCCTTCAACCCTCTGCTCGGACGGTCCCAACGCCGTGATTTTTGCTATTTGCATTATACACAGGCGTCCGAGGGGCCTTTGTTTGTCGAGCTATTGATCACATTTTCTCCCGCGGTATAATCAATCTTCACGCACACCGCCGCAACCCTCCTCGCACTTATGTGCCACGGGGATGCGCACACGTGACCGCGGAAAACGAGTACGTGTGCGCGACGGTACGCAGGGGGTGCGCAAGGAGGCCGGTTGCTTCGTGTATTAATTTTCGTTGCCTGTCCACCAATGATGCGCCGCGAGGGATCGTTATGGCCGCAGGAGCCCGCGTGCTTCCGCCGCGGATCTCATTTCTTCCACCACCGAGGGGGAGACGATGCGAATTTCGGCCGATGCTCGGATACTGTACGCGGTTGGATCGAGCTCGAGTGTTCTTTGTTTTATACTGATATCGACTCTGCACGGCAAGGGTTTTTAAGTGATGTATTCATTTTTTGATCATCTTCACGATTATTCAAAATCTTTCTTCGTTCGTATCTCCGAGAAATTATACAATTTGTCCACGCAACGTAAGTTGTTAGAAGGAAAGCGTACAATTTTTTAGCCAGGCTCGTTAGGAACGGTGTTTAATCTTGTTCTGTATTTTCCACAGGGGATTAATTAGAATCTTAAGCACAGAATCTGCCGACATGCGAGCCTCGCGATCGCGACCTCGAATTTTTCCACCGCGCAGAACAAGATCGCAGCCTGTCCACCCCTCGGAAGGTAACGCAGCCCCGTATCCCGGTGGGGTAGAGGATTTCCGAGACTCTCTTTTTCCATCGCGCAGAAAAGATCGCGGGCTGGCCTCCCCTTAGAAGGTAACTCAGCCCTGTATCCCGGTGAGGTAGAGGATCTCTCCGAGGCTCTCTCCTTTTCTCGCCACGGGAGAATGCCAATTAAAAGCCAGGCTCGGAAAGAAAGCCCAATCGATAGGAGGCAGCTATCCCTTTCCCTCCCTCCTCAGCCCACCCCCGATTCCTCTTTCCCTTGCTTATTCTGATTCCCTTTCGCTCTCTCAACGGGGGTAGCGAGGCTGCCGGAGCCGAAGGGTTGCCCAAACTGGGAAGTGGGAATTATGGGCAGGATTAATATGCAAGGACTGGATACGTGCGGTGGCAGGGGGTGGATGGCGAAGCAACAAAAGGGGTCGAAGGGGAAGCGCGGGAAGAGGGAAAGGGGTTGCTTTCTGTCTTCGTCCGTCTGATGTCGAGGCGAAGAGTTTCGTTTCCCTACTTGTCCCTCCCCCCCCGGCCACCCTCTGCCGCCCTATCGGCTCGCATCTCATCCCCACCGCCGTCTCCTTACAGGATACACGGCTAACGGACACCCCTATCGATTTTACAACTCGATATATGTGAATACCCACTTGTCTAATGACTGATCGGGCTTCGAGCTCAACCCTTTCCCTCCGATTCACCCCTTCCCATCGGTCGGCAGAGCTTCTCCGGCAGAGCTACCCCGACGTGGCCGCC
>SMSQ01022673.1:10469-23732 GCA_019453375.1 Ctenoplectra terminalis | reverse complement strand
CCAGGCTCGTTAGGAACGGTGTTTAATCTTGTTCTGTATTTTCCACAGGGGATTAATTAGAATCTTAAGCACAGAATCTGCCGACATGCGAGCCTCGCGATCGCGACCTCGAATTTTTCCACCGCGCAGAACAAGATCGCAGCCTGTCCACCCCTCGGAAGGTAACGCAGCCCCGTATCCCGGTGGGGTAGAGGATTTCCGAGACTCTCTTTTTCCATCGCGCAGAAAAGATCGCGGGCTGGCCTCCCCTTAGAAGGTAACTCAGCCCTGTATCCCGGTGAGGTAGAGGATCTCTCCGAGGCTCTCTCCTTTTCTCGCCACGGGAGAATGCCAATTAAAAGCCAGGCTCGGAAAGAAAGCCCAATCGATAGGAGGCAGCTATCCCTTTCCCTCCCTCCTCAGCCCACCCCCGATTCCTCTTTCCCTTGCTTATTCTGATTCCCTTTCGCTCTCTCAACGGGGGTAGCGAGGCTGCCGGAGCCGAAGGGTTGCCCAAACTGGGAAGTGGGAATTATGGGCAGGATTAATATGCAAGGACTGGATACGTGCGGTGGCAGGGGGTGGATGGCGAAGCAACAAAAGGGGTCGAAGGGGAAGCGCGGGAAGAGGGAAAGGGGTTGCTTTCTGTCTTCGTCCGTCTGATGTCGAGGCGAAGAGTTTCGTTTCCCTACTTGTCCCTCCCCCCCCGGCCACCCTCTGCCGCCCTATCGGCTCGCATCTCATCCCCACCGCCGTCTCCTTACAGGATACACGGCTAACGGACACCCCTATCGATTTTACAACTCGATATATGTGAATACCCACTTGTCTAATGACTGATCGGGCTTCGAGCTCAACCCTTTCCCTCCGATTCACCCCTTCCCATCGGTCGGCAGAGCTTCTCCGGCAGAGCTACCCCGACGTGGCCGCCCCCCCCGGCGAATGTATCTCGCCTCATTACACCGACTACGTGCCTTTGGCCGACATCTCGCGCTGCATCGACGCGCACAAAAATCCATCCTGACCCCCACGATCTTTTTTCACCCGCCCCTTTCAAAGAACAAGATTCGGTCGACCGTCGCTTTTCACCGATACCAATCGATGCTCGAGCTGGTTTATCCAATTTTTCTACGTCCGCGAAATCGAGGGTCGTGATCGAGGCTCGTGCGATCTGAAAATTGTGGCGTTCGATAGTTTTAGTTGAAAATAAGTCGAGTTGTTTTAATTGACCCAGATACAGGAATGAGCACCGTTGCTGTCTCTTCCGATCGCCGACAATCGGACACGAGCCTTTTTTATTTTATTCTCTTTTTTTTTTGTTCCTAAAGGATTCGAGATTTCGCCGGAAGATGTTTACGAAGAAATATTTTATTCGAGCGTTATCCGCGAACTGTGGAAGGTGAAACGAAGGTAGGGTAGAGACGTGAAGCGAACGGATAAGGTGGAAGGGAGGAGGGTAGTAGTCGTAACATAGCCAGGCACGAAGGGTAGAAGGCAGAATGTATGATATTTTATTTTAGCGTTCTTCTGGGCGCCGCTAGATAAGCCTCCGAGGATTTATGCTTATTACGACCGAGCACCAGCGAGGGCACTCTTTGCCGAAACCATTTCTGTACAGTGGTAGTCCCTCCCTCCCTTTGTCTTTCTCTCGTTTATCTTTGCTCTCGCTCTTATGGCGTCTCTCTTTCTCACTCTGTCTCTCCTGTGTTTAGTATTGCTCTCTGTTTTATTTCTGTCATTGCTCTTTGTTAACGAGAGAATTGCTCTTTCTCGGTCTCCGATTCTCCCTGTTACAGTTTCGTTTCCTTTCCGTCATTGTTTTCGCGACCCTCGATTCCTTGTTCCTTAAAGGTTCCTTTTACTCATTCTTCGATTTTCTGCTCGATTCTCTCGCTCAAACCCCTCTAATCCATTGGATTGTTCTGTTTCTAATTTTTATTCTCGTGCCTCGGAAGAGAGCTCCGATTTCTCTTCGCGTCCTTCGATTCTGTGTTCGATCTGTTACTGAAATATGCGTATCAGTCTCTTAAAGTTATTAATTACTTTTCTGTACATCCATTCGATTTTTTTCTAAAAGTTTTGTTACTCTTTTTGAATATTTCTTCGATTGTTTTATCATTTTTCGTTCGTGCTTTTTAAGTTCGTGTGGTTTTTAGCTATAATTGTTTTTCCACGCTTTCAAATGCAATTAAATTGAGTTCAAATCTTGAAAACAAAAGGTTATTGAACAAAAATATTTCTCTTTATAAAAAGAAAAAAATCGATTTTAATAAATATACAGTATAAATCGAACTATTATACTATTACTTCAAGTGTACAGATGAATTTCTTTCGAGCTCTACATTTAGATTATATTAATTGCTTTCATATCATCTGCTATTAGAATTGCTAGTGAATTATTAATTAGAACTGAATATCTCGTATAATTTGATTCAGCGAATTGATTGAACTCTATATAAATCACCGTTTCTATAATTTAAAAAATATCCACCAAGCGTTACATCCAACACAATTAAATTTCTACGAGGAACGGCTGAAAAGTGTAATTAAAGTACGCATTCAACGAATAATCACTGGTTGAGATGCAGGTTCATTTGTTATTAGAAAGGATCAATCAAATTATCGAGCTCTTTCTTGAATAATTGTCGAAATTACTTCTCGTCGGCAAAAATTAATTAGTACATAGAGAATCTCCGATTGGAAGTGGTCGTACTCTTGTTCCAATATTTCTTTAGGACAAGTGGTCAGACTAATATCTATATAGCTTCTGTCCAGCCATGTTCATATTAACAGACGTATAATTTTCCTGATGCAAATTGTAAGAGACACAAAAAAAGAATACGAATGATGTACTGATTTATTTTATAATTAATCTGATCTTTCAAATATGGAGCATGGAAGTAAAAAGAGATACGAAAACTGTTTTTATTTCAACTGAAACTAGTATTCTTTACGTTCTTTCTTTAGAAAAATTAATTGTATCTCTATAATTAATTATATCTCTATAAAAAATAAGGAATGATATCAATCGAATGCTGGCCAACATTATCCAAAGATATTTTCTAAAAAACTTAATTTAAATCGCTACAAGAAATTGACGAAACATAAATACAATTCGTAAATATTAGATTTAAATTTTTATTTTAAATCATATTTCTTTTACCTATCTAAATAAAAAAAAGTCTTTACTGATCTTTAATTTATCAAACCATGTAAATATTTAATTCTACGCTTTATTAGCCAGCATTGAAACAAAGCTTTAATTCTAAATTAGCAAGAAAAACAATATTTCTCCCAAAAATAAATTCTCGTTTGCAGTTTTGTAGTTTTATTCGAACGATGTCAAGTTGGTCAGCTTTTAAGAGGGTGAAAAGGTTGGTTTAGAATCGTTCGTTTCATAATCAGCGGCTTTCGAACGCGTGGTCGCTGCCGCCGCCGCTTATTGACAGAATCGTTCGATATATACGAAGTGTTCAGTGACATTTATGCGAGACGGGAGACCGGTGATCGCTAGCGTTCATTGTGCGTCGCGTGCACGGACGCGGCCGCCGTATTGTCGCGTTGGCTAATGAGAAAGTTGCGAGCACCGAGGACGAAACGACGAGATCAGGGGATGCGATTCGACGCTTCAGCCTCGACCGAACACGTTAATCTATCGATGGTTCGAAATCCCTTGCTTAATTATTTATATCGACCGAGCAATGTATTATCGAATGTAAATTCCTAATCTTCTCTGAAGATTCTATTTTAATTTAAACAAATTTATCGTTTATTCGTTAAGTTTTATTTATCGGGAATATATTACACCATCGCGGACACTTTTTACGAATGTTTGATATACTGTTTCTCGTATTACTTAACTTAATTACTTATAAGATACATTTTTCTCAAAACTAGCAGCTTTTTAGTGAAACGAGAGCGCAATTGTATTGAAAAAAAATTAGAAGACCGTGGCAGGGTTAATCGAATAAGAAATTAGTTTGTAATGAGTAATGAATCTACGATTAATCACAGCGAAGCAGCCATACATTCCAATTCCTACTGAAACTGGAATAAAACGAAAACACTTTTTCCAGAAAACCTTTACACGCGGAATAGCGAGTGAAATGATTAAAAAATCAAATTACCCTAGTAATTAATTACGTGCAATTTAAAAATAAATAAATTCTCCGCAGAAAAAAGGATTAAATAGTTGGAGAGAATAATTTAAAAAAATTGTAACCAAGAAACCCTACGTACACCCGACGCGGAGCGCAGAAAATATAGCAGCGCACACACTCTCCGTGTCCAAGCCGAAGAGATCGCCGAGAATCCGTTACGGGGGTTTCCTTCGCGTGGTCTAATTGGTGGATCCGTAGGGTGGAACTTCCCCGTAAAAACCAGCGCGATATCGAACGTACGTGTCCGCCGACGTTATATGGTTCCGCGTATGATACGTGTCGTTACTCACCCCCTCGGTCTTCCGCAACAGAAAACCGCACCCCTTGCCACCCCTTGCCACCCTACGCCGGGCAATGCAAATCTCTTTTTCTCCGCGCGTCTCGGTTTTAAATGCCACCCCCTTTTCTCTCTTTCTCTCTTTTCACCCACCCTCGTTCTCCCTCTTTCTCTTTCGCTCGTTCCGTCTGCGCCTCCCTCGCCCGGTCGGCTACCCTTTCCGCCTATATCGCTTTCTACCGCCGCCCCCTTCCTCGTTCTATTCACCCCCGCCGCCGCACGGTCTTTGTTCTTCTCACGGGCCAACTCCACCACCGTCGCAACCCTTCCTTCGCGGCGTCGCCCGCTCTTTTTGTCATTGTGGCTTATTCGATATATTGTAGCGCGTCCCTGGGTGAGAGGAAGGGGACGGGGGCGGAGTGATATCGGAGACAAATGACGGACGGGCAAAAAAGCAACGGACGCGGGGGACAATTTGCTAACTGTTGATCCGTGACTGGAAGGAGGGATAAGGCTCCGCGCGATCTAAGGACGCAACGTTCGCCAGTTTTTTATTCTTTTTGGAAAGCCAGGGCGACATTCTGGTGGACAAGCTCGGGTTTCTTGTTTCTCGATCGGGAAATTTAGTTTCTTACGCGTTCTCGGAGTAACAGCTCCGAGTTGGTCAGATAGATGCTTCTGTTTACGATCAGGCGCATGAAAATTAGTTCTATTTCTTATCTTTCCGTGTCTTTTCTAGACGTTCTTTCGGTCCGACCGATTTTCTTAGCACCGTCGAAACCTTGGAACGTCCTCCGAACTGTCCACGTTAGCTTCGAGGGGTGGCTCGAGATACCGGAGACAAATGACGCTGCGGAAAAAAAAAAAAACAACCCTTCCGACACGGCTTTCTGCCTGATCGGTTACACTTTGAATACCGTGACTGTCCGATGGAATAAACCTCGAGTAATATCTTTCTCACAGCTGTCCGGGTGGCAGCCCGAAAATCAAGCTTACCGAACGGTGATTCGACGTTCTTCGGGGGTGAACAGCCCCGGCGAAGGGTGGTTCGTAAGCATTGTTGAATTTTATCATGGCCACACGATCTCTCGCGATACTACTCTTCGAGAGGAGTGTGGGTGGTGGACCTAGGCCCGGGACGGGTCGGAAAGAGGGGGGTAGGGAATTACTCGCGGCACGGGCTAATGAACTTCTCATTGATTGGTTAAAATTTCGTTAATACTCTGACGTGTGCTTCCATGGCTCGTGTCGACTCCTCGGAGGTATACACACAACCCCTGCAACCCGTTCCTCTTTCTCGAGCCCACCTCGTTCCCCGACGAACACCCTCGTCTCACTCCTGGCCGAGGGTGAATTTCGAAGGGTGGCTGGAACGTTAGTTAGGCCTCTCCGCGGTGGTGGCTGAAGTACCAACACCACCACCACCGCTACCACCCTTGCCGCCTTTTATGACTGGAGGAAACTAACGAAATTTCCCTATCGGCGATCAATCCATCCCCCGAGCCAAGCAACCCTTTTCATTGATCTACCGGCCTTCTCCGCTGAGGCTCAACCCCTTATCGTAACACCCTTTTGGCCGAGCGAGCGTCCCTCACCGATCTACTCTCCACCCTCCCGGCCCCGTGACGTCCTCGATCGGTTCTGTCTCTGCTTTTCTTCTTCCTGTCCCCCCTCCTCCGTCTTCGTTCTACCCTCTGTGAAATATTACCATCGTCCGAGCATGTCCCCGCGCTTGACGGAGGGTGCACGAGAATCGGGCTTCGATGACGGATCTCTAATTTTAATATCGCTCCAGTTCGCTTTGAAGTGCCCTCGTTAGGCACGGGGGTGTACCGAGGGTTTCTTCGCCCTCGTAGAACGCGACGGCACGTGTTGCGGCCCAGACTTAACCTCGGACTCGCGTATCGGTTGCACCTTCTGAGACGCTGCGAGCTTTTGATTCCTCGCCGAGAAAGCTTCGATCACGGACAGCGCGATTGTAGTTATAGAGTGGTAGACAAATGGAAATGAATTTAAAAAGGAACTGTGTCGTGTGTGTAATCTTAGGATTGATGTTATTTGGTTTTCCGTTAATGTGAAAGCTGTGAGCTTTCGATTTTTCACCGAGACGCCGAAAGGTTTGGTCGTAGACAGCGTAATTCGAGTAATACGGTGGTAGAAAAATCGGAATTAATTTAAAAATGAATTATATCGTGTGCATAATTTTAGGATTGCTATTGTTTGGTTCTTCGTTAATGTCTGTGCGGGAAATATGGATTTTATTATAATTTTTCGTGTAATACGAGTTGAAATTGGAGTACCGATAAAGAGTTGAATTTTTAATTTCAATTATGATTGAGCTACAATTACATGCAGCGTTATTAAAGAGAAAAGAAAACAAATTCGTCAAGAGATAATCGAAGCGGTGCGAATTAGCTTGGAATTAATGTACCGCGCTCTTCGCGTCGAGCTTTCAAACTATCGCTCTCGTTACATCGGCAGAATCGCGCAGTTTAAAAAAAAAAAACAGGCCTCTGGGTGTACGAGAGAAATCTTTTTTAGTAAAGCAGAAGGGTAGCAAGCGATGTCGATAATCGCTAAATTGCCTCTGAATTCCTAGAGCCGGTGAACCCTTTGCCTGCTTCAATAGGAATACACGTATGATTCGTTTTATCAACAAATTAATTCCGAAAGTAGTAATTTCATCCCTCTTCCGAGAACACGAATCGAACGGTGCGCGGCTTTGATTCTGAAAGGAAGAGTGGTTGAACGAGTTGTATGATTCGAAAGTTCATGCGTTTCATTAATTTCGAAACTAAAGTTTTCATTTTTTTTTTTTTTCTTTGCTAATCGATAAAATAAATTCGATCGAGTAGATTTGGTTTAAACGAAAAAAGAATGCTAGATATATTCCAAGCATTACATAGATGTAATATTCATAAATTTTAATCGTTGCGTGTGCTTTCATTGTGTAAACTATTTAAACGTGTTCTTCACATGTTACATATTTATATATTTGCATCGAAACAAACATTTACATTTTAGTTTCTCGTATCTAACTTAACCCTCTAATTACTATAATTAATATATTCGGTATCGGTATTAAAATCATTAATTATTTAAAAGATATTAATTACTGTAATTGATACATTAACTTAATTATATTTTCTTTCGCTCGTAACGAGGAAACCGAAAACGGGTGAATTTTCACCCGAAGAGCGTACGAAAATTAATACTAAATCACAAACTGTACGATCAATAATCGGAGCTAAATTCGCCTCCTAAGAACAATACCATTGGCGTCTCAAATCGGATAGACAACAATTTCAAGCCTCGAAAGAAACAAGGTTCAAGAACACAACCTCGACCTCGGTGTCCACTTCGGAAATCTCTAGACTCGTTCAAAGACCGACACAGTATCCGTCGGAGTTAGAAGCGTGGCCGTGGTAGGAGCAGAGAAACGGTAGACAAAGCGTCCTGGCAGGAGTACAGAAGGGCGACAGAGGCGGGAAGAATAACAAGAAGAAAGAGAAGGAGGTGGCCGGCCGGTGTGGATACAAACGCGTAATCCCTAACCTCAGGCAACGACGGGGGAAAAGAGACCAGAAGAGAAAGAGAGAAAGAGGAAGAAGGACCGAGAAGGTGGGTGGAGAAGATCGAAAGAAGTTTCTGACCCGCTTACGGGGAGTGCGAGCCTCAGAGTTCCCGCTACTTCCCGCTCACAAGAGTTTCCGAAGTGGCGAAGCAGACACCACCACCCTCTCTCTCCCTGGTTTCGGTGCCACAACCACCCCAAGACCCCTTCAACCCTCTCGCGTCCGACCTGGTATCCTCCTTTCAAACACCCTACCACCGTCCAACGGTCTGCGTTGTCGGCTTCTCGTTATTTGCCCCTTTCGCTGGCTCTGGAGAGAGAAAGAGAAAGAGAGAGAGAGAGAGGGGGTGCAGCCTTTACTTTCGCTGAACGGAGTGAAAGTGAACGCAGCCACGTTCTGCGTGCAGCTGTACGCGCGTCATTTAACTGGGACGTCCGGCTGCCGCGCGTCTACGGGCAAAACTGGGACGACGCGATGCAGAATTTCGAGCCGGCTTTTGCCGATGGGGGAGCCGGATTATTGGAGAGCTGGAAGGAAATCGGTGATAGCTTTTTTTTCGGGAATCGTTCGGATAAATGGATGGAAACGCTCTGGATAATGCTGTTCTTTTTTTTTTATCTCATCGATACCAGTAATTACGCGTTGGTTTGGTAAGTAGGAAGATTGTTAGGCACTTTCAAAGTTTGATAGCATTTGTCACCAGTACAGACGGGGTTTGAGTTAGCAACAATCGGTAGATTCCTAGCGATCATTGTTCGTATCCAAACTATCAAATTTTTGATCAATCCAGAGTCTCAAGAAACCTCGACAAGATCTATCATTCGTCATCCCGAATAATTTCCTTTTCCGATAAGAACCTTGCTACGTCTCTAAGATGAAATACCGTGACCACGAGTCGGTGGAAACGGGCAAAGACCGATCAAGTGGTCGAGCATGCAAAGATGCAGGGTCCAAGCAGGCTGTTCGCGGCCTCGTAACACGACAGAGCCAAGTCAGAAGCCCGCATCGGGGGTTTCGCCTGTGCCTAGGTTACGCGAGGTAGGATGAGGAATCGGAGACTGGGTGGTTTAAAGGGTTGATAGTGGTGGAGATGGTCGTGATGGTGGTGGAAGGAAGAAGGTGGGGTGGGTGAGAGAAATAGACAGCGCTGGAGAGGGTGAACGGAGACCAGAGAGGATGCAGTATAGGTGGTACTAGGTGGCTTTAGCTTCATCTCGCTCGGTATCTTATGCCGATACCTAACTCTCGCTCCGTTCTAACCCTTTGCCGGGCGATTCATCCATCCCCTTCTCTCTTTATTTGAGTATAATTATTGATTATTGGACGACGGAAGGCCGGCTACTCTAGGACGTGGAGAAGGCAGGGTTGGTGTAGGTACCAACGTTCGAGAGGGTTGGCTGGAGGTTGAAGAACGGTAGGAGGGTGATTAAGCTATATGCCTGGCATATCCCACCCCTTGGTATCACCCTCCGGTCTACCCCGCGTTCGCTCGCTAGCTCGTCCTCCTTCTGCGTTCGCCTTTCACTCACCCACCCCTTCGCCCGCCATCCGTTCTTCCGATACCACGGGGTTGCTGTCTCTCTCGGTCTTTCTGTACTGACAATTAGACTGATAGGTATATCTTAGTCTGCTATCGATTTGATTCCACCCTATCGTATAGGGTGCACCCGCACACTCGGGCAAAATTTACATCGTGTATGCTACAACGACGTCGATCGCGGTGTCGTCCTACAGCAGCTACCTCCCAACTCCGAATGGTGCCTGCCTGCCTGCCTGCCTGCTTGCTTGCCTCCTGCCACCCCCTTTCTACCCCTTTCCTGCCTTCTTCCCTGTTCTCGCACTCGTCCGTGTCCACCACCTCTCCGCCTTCGGAGCAGCCTTCGATTATAAACCGAAACCCCTGCGCTTCGTCTCTATAGCGCCAATACATCCGCCTTCCAAGGGGTTGATTAGTGCATTACCACTCGAACTCATTCCACCCTGTTCGACCAAAGAGGGAGAACATTCCCGTCGACCCCGTTCGCACCGAATTCACGCTCGCTCTCCGCGGTATCCCACCACCCCCGGAGCCTCTTCGCTTTCCGTCTGTCTCGCTTTGTCCCTTCAGCCGTAGGACGTTTTTTTCCCTCGAGTTCCCTCCCCCCTCCCCCTCTTATTACCCTCCCCGATCCGTCGGTATCCTCCTTCACTTTAGACGTAATCCTCGGGACTGGATCTCCTACGGAGTCGGTTACCGATCGGTAATTGTGGGATTAATTATGGAAGTTACACTCACCCCCTGGCATCCCTAACCCCGTGTATCCGGGGCGGACCGCGATTAATTCGTAATTCCGTGTGGCGAGAAACTGCGTTGACTCACCTGCAACAGAAAACGGGAATCACGTGGTTAGTCGATATCGTCGGAATCCATTTCTAATTGAAAGCCGCGGTTCCATTCTTCTCTATGGAAAAGAGGGTTGTTTTCGAGCCCGTTGATGCGTGAATCTTCGTAGATTTTTGATAATTTTTCTCGTTTCGAAACAGTTTATCCTTTGAAAGAACTGTTAATAACTTAACATTGGATATTGAGATAATTTTTGTGTCGAATTAAATTTTAATACGAAAATAATGGAGGCGAAATGAAATGTCTGGCTCGGTTTTTAACCCTCCTCGAACAAGGGTTAGTTTCACCCCGGCCGTTATCCATCTACAAATAATCATTTGAATAAAATCGCGCTTTAGAATCTCGTTTCATCCATTTTGCTGTACGATCGGATTCGGATAGAACGATGATTTATCTTCTAAATATTTTGAATGTTAACGAATCAATATTTTAAACTAGCTTAATTTACCCTGTACTCCGTTCATTCTCGTAACTTACCGTTTATTCGATAAAGAGTTGGTTTAAACGTTTAAAAATTATAAGAAGCATAGGAAAGAACCATTATAGTTGCTTAAATCAGTTACTTTTCCGATACTTTTGAACTCGACGCGAGAAGATGGCCAGACTCACACCGACGAGGCCGAAAACAGCGAAAAGTCGGCGAGTCGACACGTGAAAATGGTAGGAGGGGGGTGAACAACACCGATGTCGATTATTAAAACCCCGCCGAAAGCGGGTATCGACAGTGTCCCGCGCGTAGACGCTCTATTAATTGTCGAATAATGAACGAAGTTAATCGACAGCTCGACGAGTGTCGACCGGCTCCCTATCCCCGTCCGCCATCCCTCTCGCGGGACATCACCTTTATATCATTATACGACGAGCTAATGAAATTTTCATAGCGTCGAAATATCGATGCGCCACGCTCGATGCTTTGTATCGGTCTATCAATCACCCCTCAGTGTACACACATCCATAGACAGGTGCACACATCGATTAATGCGCCATCCCTTTCCCGGCTTTTGCCTTCCACGCACGCACCCCTGAATATAATTGACGTCCGTCCGTCCTGTAAACGAGTGGCCGCTCGTTGTCATTCGATTCGAAGTCGATTTTGACTGACGAGCTGGTTCTGCGCGTCAGGTGTCGCATGGGGGTGGGATTAAGTGCGACGTCTTCGCGGTGCAATGTAAAATTCATGTCACACGACTCGCTGTATCGGTCTATTGATCTTGGATTGCTAATGCACGAACTACGAACAGTTTCAATGTTTTAGCTAATCAGGGTGTTTCTGACTTAAGCGCGCTTCTATTTTACTAACTTCCTAATTTTTATAAAAATGTGTTCCATATAAAATCAAATGAGGAAAATTGGTATACTGAGTTTTTTACATTTCGGTAGGACTCCGTAGTAGTTTTAGATAATTATAGAAAGAAGCTGTGAGTCAGCCAAATCGGATCGTTTTTCGTTTGCTAAAATTTAGAAAGTAGTTTTTATTACGAGTTCGTAATTAATACAGATTTAGTTAACAAATCTTTGCAGCTGTTCCTTTCGAAATAAGTCCGGGGAGGTTACAAAATTTCCTATGAGTAAATATATGCAAAACGAGAGGTTCAGGGGATAGTAAAAATTTCGGAGAAAACTTATTTCGTGCACCGAAACTGTCCTGCCTCCTGTGTTCCTAGATTGTACGGAAAAAACGACTAGATATAATACGGGGGGGAAAAAAAAAGAACTATCGATCATAAAAACGGGGGAGGCGAGCGTGTCCTCCAAGTAGAGGCTCTCGCGAGCCGCAGGAACGTTAATCTCGCCAACGGGAGGATTTTATCGCCTGCAACCCCCAAGTGACACGCGACTCGTCGTAAAAATCTCAGATGCCCCCTGGGCAGGTGAACACGCCAGGGTAGAGCAGTAAACGTTGTCGGTTAATCGAGCATATCCACGTACGCGCGCGCACACGTACACACGCGGACAGTTTCTGGTACACGTATACAGAATGGCGTACGAGAGTCTTGGAATAAAATATACCAGACTTTTCTCGCTATTCTTGAACGGACCGATTTAACAATTTATTAAATAAGTGCCAGACCTAACGAGTTACATTATACATTTTTTGTTTCTATCTGCAATTATCTGAAAACAGTTATTGAATCTGAGTCTCACATTTTGGTAACTATTTGTTTCAATTTTTAGCGACGGATTTATTTACAAAGCATTGAGGAAATATCTTTCATTCATAACTTGGAGGGTTGTTTTCACCCTTTAAATGTAGATCATTATAGGTAAAGAAGAAATAGTTGTCAAATATTTTTTTAAACAGTATCTTGTGTATATTTTATTAAAATTAGCGTGTTATTAAAATAGTAAAAAGTAATGTCCCCTGTTAGCAAAATACAAGAAGTCTTTGAAACCGATAGACGTAACTAAAAATGCACATTAACATACGAGCTTCCGAAACAAAGAAGAACTACAAATGCGCGTCTCGGGAAGATTTCGATATAAAGAAAGGCGCCTATAAATCTCGAGTGAGAACTATAAAAGCAAAAAAGAAACGCTAAAAGCGCTATAACACATAAACGAGAGGCAACGCAGGAGGAAGCAGCGCGAAAAGAGTGGTAGAGAAAAAGAAAAAAGTAGGAAAAAAAAAGAGAGAGAGAAGGAACCTCGGACAGGCGTCGGTTAATACGTTTCCCGTGGTGTGCGTGTGGGTGTACGTTTCAGCGGCACCAGTGCGTCGTTGACAAGCTTGTAAACCCATAAAGAAATTTCATAATAAATAGAGAAGCCCGTCCGGCGTCGTCGGTTTTTATCGGACCAGAGAAATTACGCCCGGGCCGCCGCGTGAGCGTGCACGTATCGTTTGAATTTACAATACTTGGAGCTATAAAAAAAAAAAGAAAAAAAAAA
>SMSQ01022673.1:0-10277 GCA_019453375.1 Ctenoplectra terminalis | reverse complement strand
AAAAAAAAAAAAGAAAAAAAAAAAAACAAAAAAAGGGGCTGCACGCGGTGGAACGGGCCGAGGAAGGGAAAGGGAGGGGGCAAAGAAACGTAGGCCGGTTAGAAACGAGATGCTTGCGTGCGCGTGTGTGGGCACGTGAGCAAGCGAGCACGAGGGATCGTTGGTCGACTAGGAGGGGGAAAATGAGGAAGCCGGTGTCATGCGATGTAGGTAGGACATTTATGCGGCAGAGAACTAAACAAAACCGCGTTCACGTGGCGGGTGTACGGTTTTACGATCTCGGGATGATCTTGTAGGAGTTTGATCGCCTCGCACAGCGAGTTTCGTCGACTGCCATCTCGTGAAACGAGTGGAGCTCGTCTAGATTGAGAGGCCCCTGTCCGTTAAACGCTGATAAAATAGTTGATCGATGAAAGTTTGATTATTTTTTTATTTTTTCACGTTTTTAAATTATTATTCTTTGCTTGAACTGAAACGTTTCAACCCGTACTTTCCCCATTCTTTATATTCGTTCTATTGTACCAAGGATCGTTTAAAGGAGCCGATATAATTTTTCACTCTTCAAAACCGTTAATATTCCAACTAATATTTGCATTCTGAAATTAATCGATCTCCCCAACCCCGACATTCTAGAACAAATCCGTTCGTCTCGACTCCATGTAGGGCATTCAATTTGTATAACCTCTTTACGTATACAATTGCTTAATGCCTCCATTGTTCCCTTTTATCTGTCTTGCTCCCTTTTATTTATTTATTTTTTTTCGCTTCTCTTTTTATCAATAATTCAACCATTAAACAGCTGGATAAGCAAGTGAAATAATTTTGCAACCATCGAACGGATAAATAACAATTATTATAGAAAGTTGTAGAGAGGGTGGCAGGAGGAGAGACAAGAGTAGGAATAATTGAAAATTTGCCAGCAGAAGAGTACAGGAGGGCATCGGTTAGATGAGGCCTGCAAAATCGATGCGATATATTGAAACTGGAAGTGGCTCGGTGGGATTAGAGTCAGTTGAACCGTCGTTAATCGATACCGAGTAACATCTATCGAGACGAGTTTCTTGATAATAATCTCTTAGTACGCCCGGACAAGCGGTTAAATTGCATTAACACGACCGGCGAGTAGAGAAGGACAGAATTTCAGGCAGGAAACTCTGATAAAGAATTCAACGCTGTCATTCCGTGTCGCACGCTTGCCCTCCAAAGAACCGACGATGCTGTCAATAAACCTTGTCGAATAATAATCGATACCAATAATTAATCCGCGTCGAATTGCTGCCTCGGTGGTACTCGTGATTTATTTAGTACGCTTTTCTTTTTTTATGTAACATTCGTATCTCCGTTTGAGACTTTTAATAGTATATTCCATAATGAAGTGGAACGTTGATTGACAAATCAATTAATCGGTACGTTTTGTTAAAGATTTTGCAGTTAGATTTTCTGTTTAAGGTGTCTGTTCAAATCTATTTCGAGACGAGTACGATAAATTATGCTTCGAGTTATTTTTGTGTGTAAACTTTTAAAACATCGTAGATAGAATGTTTGCCGGTATCTTTTTCTTTCTCATTTTTTGACGCGACAAATATGAACGAGCAAATTAATTCTTCTGCAGTTTCGCTTCAATTTCAACGCGGTTCTACTTCAACAAAATTTTATCGAGCGTCTTAAAAATTAAAGACCCGATAAAATATTTTCCCGAGATTTTAGGAAGTGTATCGATAACCAAATTGCTAATCGATCGCCGGTTGCTCCTCGTCAAAGAGTTCCTACGCAAACAACAAGGAAGCCGATTAATTAAAGGTGTCGCAGTCCGACAAAGAGAGTCGAAGAGAGACCAACGACACTTAACCGGAACGGAACCCCGTAATGGCGGTGGCTCAATTCGCTCGATCGGCGTTACCGGCCATCCACGAGTGTATCGACAAGCGGCTGTACGTCGAGTGTCCCTCAATAATGAACACTTAGCCAACGGACTCCGTGCGAAGCGCGTAAAGCCCGTTATCGTGGTCTGTGAACGAGTAATCGTATAAACCTGCTCCGAACCGAGGCTAAAGATAAAGAAGAGATGGCAAGTCGACGATAAAGGCCGAGCAAGGATAGAAACTAGAATAAATAAAACACAAAGTTGAATAATAATTGATTGCCAAACGAAAAATTCGAGCGAGCAGAAAAGTAAACAAAAACAAAATTGCAGACCTTTCAATCTTTTGCTAATATTTATGCTTACTTACGTAGCTGTGCAAGATAACTATTTCTTTTTTCTTCCGCAATAAAATAGTATAAAATTTTTCTGCGTCTTGGAGTACTTTTTATATTTTATCTTCGTACAAATATATGACGAACCGTTTTCTTCATCAGCCACTATTAACGAAGAATAAGTATCGTCGACCTACGACCCTCTCCAACAGAAAGAAAAAGTTACGATGATATTTGTGACGTTTGAATTTCTCACGATCCCTCGAAACTGTGATACTAGCATCGATGTTAACACTCGCTCGTACAGACTTAGACGTGGGATACCATCGATAATGCCTGGATTCTAACCGACCGCTCAATAACGCGCATATCCAATCCATAAGTTATTAAGGCTTCGTGTGCGTTCGCCAGTGGCTGGCTGCGGAACGTCATGCGGGTAGCTTCAAGGATCGGTCACAATGGCTAGATTATTTCGCGCTCCTTTTGCTCTCTCTTTCGTCCCGTTTGTCAAATGAGCTACCTCCGATTCTACAAACGGGGGAAGAAGTTGGCGCAGGTTTAAACGATCGTGGAAAAGCAAGATGGACGAACATTGATCAACTATTTTATCAGCATTTAATGTACACAGCTCCCACAATCTGGACGAGCTCCACTCGTTTCTCGAGGTTCTAAGACACATTACCGAATCAAATTATTTTTCTCGACATTGATGGATGAGATTTAGCATCGCACGAGTTATCAGTGACCCGGCATCGATTTTCTCGTGGCTCATTAATAACGAATAATCGATACTCGCCGAAGATATCGTGAAATCCCTGTTCCAGCACGAAATCCTTTCCCCGGGGGTAAAAAAGCACCCACCCTGTTGTTCCTTCGTTCGCAATTATTTCGTATCGCTGCGGTGTCTCAAATCCTCCCCCTACCATGGCGAACATTTGATCGCATGCAAGCAACTTTCTCGCCGCCGGCATTATTTTCACCGTGGAATCAATAATCCGGCCGGCACTTCGGTTTCTTGCTTTCAATTCGTGGCTGCCGGTCGCTAGCCCCACGCCCGGGGATCGACGAAGAAACGGGCATGAACAAGACATCGCGAAACGACCGGTAACGAAATATAGAAGAAGATAATGGGTACCAGCCACTTAAACAATGATTTAAGACGGCCCCGTGAACTTTCGTGGTTCGTGTACCACCCGAGCCTTCTAATCGAGGAACAGAAAAAGGAGGCAGCCCAGGGTAGCGAGAAAGGGGTGAGAAGGGGTTGGAAATGGGAAGAGGGAATGGGGGGGTGGAATGTACAACCGATAGTTGGATCGCGTGCTATGAAATCGTGGGAGTGCTCCGAACAAGGGGTCGCCTGTTTCTTCTGTTGCCTCCTTTCCTTTTCTTTCTTTCTTTTTTTTTTTTTTTTACCCCCCTGTTCACCGACTTCACCATTGAGCGTCGTGGGGTGCTGGTTGGCAGAGGTTAGCCGAAACGGGGGGGAAAGTAGGCCGACGCAGCGTGCCGGCTGTAAATTTGCGGCGAAAAGAGATTCGGCTCGTGAAATCTTTAAAGACTCCTGTTCCGTTTCGTTGGACAGGCAAACGCGGGTGGACGGGAGCGTCAGGGTTGGGCTTCGAGATGCCTTTGAGAGGGGTTGATAGGAAAACTTTCGTGTAACTACTGGTAAGCTCGGTTGCTCTTGCTTCGTCGTGCCTTGGACTTCTTTTGGTTCTTTTTTTTTTATGTCATTGCGACATAGCGAGGAAAGGGTGGCTTTGAGAACTTTTGGAAAATTTTAATACAATATAAATGCTCCTTTTTTTATACCGGTAAAGGTATCGTACCTTTTATGTAAAAATTGGATCAAGTTTTACGGTGTTTGTTGACTTATTGCTCTTACTAAGAATGTAGGCTCGATTAAAGGGATTTTATCTTATATCTAGGTAAATGTATGAACTTTTAACATCCAAATAAAAAATTGGATCTGTTGAAAATTAGTCGACCATCCTACTATTGCTACGCGCGAAAAATAAAAATGCTAAACAGGTTCCGCGGAATACCAGATACATTCTGGTACAAAGTTTTAGGTACTCGGTATCTCTTTAAACTATAAACTTTTATCTTAGTACCAATGAAAAAAAAAAACAAAGAAATATTTGCGACTTGGAGACCGAAACAATACCTTGGAGCAAGTCCCACGATTTTCAACGCGATACGTTCGAAGTAAGAAAAAAAAAGGGGTGAGGAGGGGGGAGGGGCGAAAATTTCGTTGCACTTGGGGCGAGCAAGAAGTTATTAAAGAAACGTAGAAACAATTATCGAATTGCCGAGTGTCCAGCGAGATCGAGGGTTTTTGTCGCGGTACGAAACCGTGGGAAGATAAAGGAAGGCGATTAGTGTCATTTGGAGAATGCGGGAAGAATTTTTTTGCCGTCACCGTGGAATGCACGGCCCTTTCGAGAACGTCTGTCGTTTGTCCTGAAATAACAGATCTGGGGACAAATGTGAAAACGACCAGGACACGGGTTCATGTACAGACCGCGTGAAATGACTGTAATTTACCCGGCCAGCCTTTGCCATTTCTTCCATCGTCTCATTTTTCAACTTATTCTACGAATAGTTTCGTCGAGAATGTTTTTAACAGTCGCGTTTTGAGAATTCTAGTGCCAGTTAAACGATCAAATAATTGATAACGGTTGTTACGATCGCGAAATTTATTTTTAACCCGACAGAAAAGTAAGAGGTAGCTCGGTATCCTGAGGTTAGGGGAGGTTTAAGTTTATCTTATTTCCAAGCAATTCTCTAGGTAATTTTATCGAGAATATTTATATTTTTACCCTAACTCAGAAGCTACATATCGTAGGAATTATTTTCAAAGTTCCAAAGCAGTATTCCAAAAATAAAACCTAATTAAAATTGCAGTATTAACGTGTAAATGAAAAGCAATTTTTTTTTTTAACAGGACACCGAAATTTAGTCGCATTTCAANTTTATATTTTTACCCTAACTCAGAAGCTACATATCGTAGGAATTATTTGCAAAGTTCCAAAGCAGTATTCCAAAAATAAAACCTAATTAAATAAAACCTTCNTTTATATTTTTACCCTAACTCAGAAGCTACATATCGTAGGAATTATTTTCAAAGTTCCAAAGCAGTATTCCAAAAATAAAACCTAATTAAAATTGCAGTATTAACGTGTAAATGAAAAGCAATTTTTTTTTTTAACAGGACACCGAAATTTAGTCGCATTTCAAAGAATGTAATAGATTAAAGGACAAAGTCGAAAGTAACGTGGCGTTCAGCGGGACATTCTTTTAAATAAGCATTGGATAAAATTAATAGAAGAGGGAATTCCATGCATCAATTTATAATAATTTTAGGGAAAATAAATCCGTGTATCTTACGAGCTGTCCACGTAATTCTGTGCTTCTTCGCGCTGGCAATCGACCATCGGGGACCGCTCCCCTTTTTTCTTCGACAGGCATTACTCCCAGCAAAGATATACCTGGCCCGATACACCGTGACGACGCCCATGGGGCCTACTGTGCTCCGCCATTAGAATATCTCAGCCACTCGAACCGTTCGTCTGTTTACCGTAGCCCGATAAACCTTCGTTCCATCCCCTCCTTTCGAGTCCTTACGCGGCACAAGACGGAATATCTCGCGCATCCCCGAGTGGACAGAGAAGAGGTGCTCGATGAGAGAAGGTAAAAATCGCAAGAGACAGAGAGAAACAGAGAGACAGAGTCCCTCTTCAATCGACGAGTACAACCACCGATCGAAGGTTAAATAAGTAATTCTTGCCAATTTTATTAGGCGGCTCTTTTTCCCTGAAAACCACCCCCTTGTACAGAAGAGGGCACGCTAAAGTCGACCCGTTCGCGATTCAACGGGGAAGAAAGGGGACGAAGGAAGACAAGCAGAAGCAAAGAGGGAAGAAAATGATCTGGATATCGATACCTATTAAACTAATGAATTTAATCAGTCTGGATTGAAAATGCGGCGACTCGAGACGAGCCTCGTCCCATCGCGGGGGTGCTGCTTTTTATTTTACGGACACTCCGGATGAGCGTCGGAGATTAGATTTCTAAATTGGAAACGATCTCGGGCTTCGTAGACACGGTTGCGTTTCTGGTAGAGGAGAGGAAGGATCGGAGGTGGGACAGAGGGGTTGGAGTTGGTTTCGAATCTCGGAATTAGCATATCTCGGTAAAGCGATCCCCCGCCTGTAATTGAATTATTCTTAAATTCCCATAAAATCGCACAAAAATTACCAGGCCATCGCACTCTCTACCCCCGCGCGATATTGGACGCGATTAATTTTCTGGAACGTTACGCGAACTTCGACGAATTCCGGCGTATCTCGATCGGGCCTTGGTTCGAGCTACCCTTCCCTTCCCTCTCGCCATCCAGGAATGATTCTTTAATTGGAGGGGTTCTCGATTATCCGCGCGGCGGTTTCTTAGATTGCTGTCTCGTTTGAGGGTCTTCGGCTTCGTTTTTCTTTTTTTTTTTTTTCTTAATGTGAGAAATGACGCTTGAGAAATTCGTTTTGCTCGAATTACGCATCTCTCCGTGAAATGTTTTTCTCGTTATTTTCTCCCAGGGAAAATACGAAATTGTGGATTAATTATTATTCGAAATAAATTACGTATACTTATCATCGAGCTATTTTCGAACCGTCCATTGATATTTTCGTTGGTACTTTATTTATTTACGCTTCCATTGTTCACTCTGTCTCGATAAATAAAAATTTCGAATCGCTCAATATTTTCTGGGTCGCGGTTTGAACCGTTTCCACGTTTCAAATTTTCCTGCAACGAGCCGTTAATTAAAGCCACGATCCAACATAATGATTGCGAAATGTCGATAGGAATCTTATCTGTTCGCTCGGTATCAATTAAAATGATTCGGTCGTCGAATCGTCTCACGAACAAAATTAAATTTTGCCGCTAGGAAAAGTTGCCGCAACGCTCTCAAACAAGCAAAATTTTCTCACGTCGAAGCGGGTAAATCAACCCCGAAAAACTAACCCTCGCTCACGCTCGATTTTAACAAACATCTCGAAAAACTTCGCCGCCATCGCGGAAACTCCGCGAGGCCACGATAATCGAAGCCGGGACACTCGAAGGGGTGGCTCCAATCAGCGGCACACGAGATACGCGTTTCTACTAGCATCCATCCACTTAAAACTAACTGCACACCGGGGAACGCGGCTCACCAAAGGCACTCGACGGTCCCTATGATAATTTTAATTTTAATTTCGATCGGATCCCTCGTACACCCCAGTTTTACCCCTGTCGGAGAAGTTAAGGAGCCGATCTAAAAACGTAATCCTACCTCCGCGTGAGGAACTCATCTCCCCCTTTTCACTTACCATCCCGCCCCCTCTCACCTTCCTTCTTCTTCACCCTTCAACTTCTGTTTCTCTTCCTTTCGCGCACTTTCTCTCGGAACAGTGTCTATTTGCTTAACTAGTTTTCCAACGCTCTTCAACCCTCGTGAGTCACGATATATACAGTAATCGACTCGCGGATACATTAGGTAATGTTGGAAGATAAATTAATTTCGTTAGCCCCCGAATTAGGAACAGTAGGGGATAGGGACAGAGTTCGCTCTGATTACATTCGCTTTGGATACTATTTGCGAGTAAGATCAAGCGCGACGACTATTATTGATTTTATTTGGTAGTTGAGAGTTTGAGGAATATTTTTGAGATCTTCTTAAATTTTTGTGACTAGTTAGGATCGAGCAAAAAATTTTTAGATTCTTGGGAATAAATATTTATTCTCATTTATTATTTAACAGCATTTGCAAACAGTTTAATACCGTGTCTCTGTAACTTTAGAAGCTTTGCAAGAACTGTACACTGAATAATTTATGCATAAATTATAGAATATCCAGGGATGATAAAAAAAATCCCATTAAGTTTTTTTCACAACAAATATTCTCGATTTTCGTTACAAAGATTGGTAGACCGTCAAATAAGTATCATTCGAAGGGAAAAAGCGTTTATATAAACGAATTAATCCAAGAATAGTTGAATCAACGTAACGAAGTAACCACGGCATCGGGAAGCTTTTTATCGTCGAATCTTATGTCTTTAAATACACTTTAATCGAAGCCAATATAAATTTAACGTAGTCTACTTTCTTTTTCTCTCTCAATTTCTCGAACAAATATTGAATGGAAGCGGGGGATATAAAATGGAGCTAAAATTTTCCACGGAAATTATCGGTTACACCGACAGAAGGTGCATTTGAATTAGACGATGTTTTTTTATTGAACAAGTCGTCAATCGATTCCGGTGCCGACCTATAAATGTTCATTCGCGTTGCGACGAGGGAAACCGCCTCGAGTTTCGCGGACGTCTGTCGCCGTAACGATGCTCTATAGATTTTTCGCCATACGTACCATGACGTGGCAATCGTACGAACGCTTATGTTTATTTCAGATGGCCGGTCATGTCTATCAGCCACCTGCAACTTCTTGGTACCCCGGCTAGAAATAGCTACACGATTTCACTTCCGATTGGAAAAATTGTCACCGATGTCGCGTCTCTTTCCTACCATTCCGTTTTTCTTAGTTAAGATACGATACCAATGAACAATTTTTCCACACTATTTTCTACATTATTTGTAGGAATCGTTAGATACATAGTTCGTTGATTTTTTAAATTATTATTTTTTATATTAGTTAAGAAAGAAATCAAAATGATAGCGTTTGGGAAAAATCATACGCTGCAAGGGAGAAAAATATTTCTTCGCGTTCCTTAAGAAAGTTATTGAAAATTTCTAAGAATTCATTAATCTTGATTTATAGAATTTATTTGGAAAATTGCAGACAGTATGAGTGATTAAATAATAGCGTAAAAAATTAAATAGAACGTTCGTGATGTAACAAATATATGCTTGGAGTAATGAAAAAAGAAAGAAGTAACTCTTTTAATAAAATAAAAAAATATAATACTATAGTCAGTAAATAATTAAATACGAATTGGAAACAAACGTTCCTCGTAAATGAGCAAAATTAATAAACTTAGCTTCACCCCTTGATACTGGGCCATGAGTAACAAAAATTACACATGGAGTAATTTTTCAATTCTGGAATTGATAAAAAATGGTATAAATCGAATAATACCAGAAACGTTTTTCTTTTTTAATTTTTTATCGTCAAGTTACCTAATGCGTTAGATAATTGTACCACGCAGAGATGCGAAGCCACGCGTCAAGGGGTTGAAATGGGAACAAGAACGTATCGGAACGATTTCGAAAAATGGAACAAGAATCAGAGGTATCAATTAAAATACCTATCGAGAACAGCATCGATTGAAAATGAAGCGCACTTGGACGATGATAAGAGCTCCGTAATGAGGTACAAATATACTCCCGGTCACACGCGGCGCATGTTATTTCCCGCACGACACGCGATACGCATTTCTCGCGTGCCTTCGAACGCACGGCCTCCAACATTGAACCGTGCAGCCGAAATGTGTACTGTATGACGTGTGCGCTTGCATCTCGTACGTGTCTTCTTCGCGTCGACATCTATTCGACGCGCGAAGGCTCCCTGATCTCCCTTTAAATCCATCAACGCGTCAATTTTCGCTACTTATCCAATCGAATTTCCGACGCTCACGAAAGTGTTCGTTCGCGGTTTGATTCGATTGATCGGGGAAATCGAGAGGTGACGGTGGAAGAAGAAGAGTAGCACGCAAACAGAAGGAATGGGGGAACGAGAAATCTTTTGGGTTCTAATTGCCGCAATTAAATTCGAGAACTTACCCGATTCTCCGGTCGAAATCTCGAATCGCCGCGCCCCCTCGAATTATTTTCAGTCACTCCGCGAATCTTGCTTGCCGTGTAATCCGTTTCCGGGGCGTCGTGCATTTAACTGCAATTTCCTTGCCAATTTTACCGATTCTTCGATAATTCACGTTATCGGTTGAACGTTAAGGGTTTCAGGGGGGCTGCTACCCCCCTGCGAACCCCCCAGACTGCACTCTTTATTTGCGATTGAAAATTTCGAGGTTTCCACTTATCTTAACGAGCGGAACATCGTTTTGAATATTAAAAAAAGAGAAAAAAAAAAAAAA
>SMSQ01022672.1:0-11224 GCA_019453375.1 Ctenoplectra terminalis | reverse complement strand
ATAATTAATAATAGGCTCCCGGTCGCTGAGCGTTGGTGGCAAAAAGCCGATTAATTGGGCTCCCGGTTGGTAAAGTGTTAATAATCTTGTGCAGTATGGTGTATCTAACTGTACTTCGTCAAACGATCGCAGTCGACGTGTCCCGCGCAGATTATTTTTATTTCCGCGACAATTACCTACCGACGTGTACGACACGTCGTTCGCGACTTCGAAACATAAACGTCTCGACGTGCGTGGCACGTCTTTCCAGCGCAAATGGTTAAGCGCGGATACATTAATTTATAAATATCGATCAATGAAACGTCACGATTATATTTCGATAATTATGTTTCTGTCGATCGAAAATTTTCTTTCGTGTAAAAACGATATAACGTACCGTAACCTACGTTCTATTATTTTTGTTTTCTTTTTATTTTCTGCTCACACTAATGTACCAACAAAAAATTAGCCAGCATTGTGTCGTCTGTTCACTATCACTAATACCACACATTTTGAAATATCTGCAAACGTAAATAAAGAGGGCGACTAGAGAAAATATTAACGAATGCAGTGCGAAATGTATGGTTAACTTATGTATACGAATCGTATAAAAATTGTAAAACGCATAAAAGGCCTATATCAAAATTGTGCAATGCTGTTGCATTAATTTTATTACTTCTGTTCCTGGTAATCCTTCCAGTTGTGAAAGGAAATTTTTTTTACGAGTTAAAGGTTCGTGCTTCCAACGATTAAATTAATGACTCGTGTACTCTCGAGAACCATACGGTACGCCGAATTGTTTCAGCGAAACGATTACGTTCAGCCACAGAAGACGGAAACTAAACCACGCAAAAGGAAAACGCGAACCAAACGAGTATTTCTTACGGGTCAAGAATACTTTCAGAGGAACAAGACAATCGTTGTTTCACAGAACCGTTTCATCGAATAAATCAGCTTTATTAAACTCGTTTGCTTCTCTAAGTAAATCCTTCGGTCGATGTAAACGCTACCAATAAACGCTGTATTATTCGCGACTTCAAAACAGTCGCGATCAATTCTTTTTTTCGTACGGTTAGACGTCCCGAATTTCAAATACTGTTGAACGAGCTTCGTCGGATTGACTTTTCTGTTGATTTAAATTCGATGAAGCTACTGTCGCGCGATCCTCGGACTCATATATTTCAAGCCGCATCCACCTAAACTCGACGCAATATTCGCGACCGCAATCGGAATTATATTTTGTCCAGCAGGGATGTGCTTAGCTTTAGCCTTGGTTAAATTTCAAACATGCCAGGCTGGATTTAACCGGCCGTGTTTTCGTGACGTACGTCGAATTTTGTCGGACCAAGGCTTCGCGCTCATTAAAATTCAAATTCACGAGAAAATCCGAAAAACTTGCGGAACTCCGGTAGAATTTCGAATGAATTCGGCTCGCTCGAGGGTTTTCGATCATACCGGGTTTAAAATATTATTCCGAAGGATTTTCTAACTTTTTACGTTTAACCACTTGCGCTACGAAGACGTGCCGCGCACGTCGAGATACTTTTGTTCCAAAACCGCCAGCGACGNGACCGCAATCGGAATTATATTTTGTCCAGCAGGGATGTGCTTAGCTTTAGCCTTGGTTAAATTTCAAACATGCCAGGCTGGATTTAACCGGCCGTGTTTTCGTGACGTACGTCGAATTTTGTCGGACCAAGGCTTCGCGCTCATTAAAATTCAAATTCACGAGAAAATCCGAAAAACTTGCGGAACTCCGGTAGAATTTCGAATGAATTCGGCTCGCTCGAGGGTTTTCGATCATACCGGGTTTAAAATATTATTCCGAAGGATTTTCTAACTTTTTACGTTTAACCACTTGCGCTACGAAGACGTGCCGCGCACGTCGAGATACTTTTGTTCCAAAACCGCCAGCGACGTGTATACCGCGTCGATATGCACTTGTCGAAGAAACAAAAACGACGTGTCCGTCACATCGGCTAACAGTTAAATCGTTCGTTATTCGAGCTACACTTCCAGAATGCACGATATCGCGTACCAGAATGTAAGAATCGGCGGTTCTTTATTAATTAACCACTTGCGCTGGCGAAAAATTCACCGACGCGTGTAGCAGAACGGTCCAGCGTAACTCACTGAGAAGCGTCACAGAGCGTTCGATGCCTTAGAGAAATCGGAAAAGGATTTATATTTTTTAAACTAATTTATTTTCGACCTAGAACTTTCAATAATTTTTTAAAGGGAATATAGAGCGTCGATTGATTATAAAATTATACAAATATGAATATTTAATTTATTTATTATTGTATCCATATGATGCCATCATCCATTCATGATCATCCCCATATAAACCGTGGACAACAACAAAAAATCTAGAATAAAAATTGGATCGGGTTAAAAATAAACGTCGTTTTTGTTTGGCTCCTTTTGATTGCAGAAACAAAAACGACGTTTATTTTTAACCCGATCCAATTTTTATTCTAGATTTTTTCTTATGTTTGTTATATTTTTGTTATATTCTTGATTTTTTGATTCTGTCACAAAAGCATCACGACGTGCGTGGCACGTCTTTCCGGTCTTATCGGTTAAAATGCGCGGTAGCGTCAATTCCTCTTCTATGAATATATGTTGCAATGCTCTGAAGACGCTCGGGGATCGACCGTTCGGCACGGTGATCGTATAACGAGTGTCCTCCGGCCGTTTTTCCCCAAAGATCGGCTGGTGTTGCCGAGGGCAGAGGGTCCGTCTGCTTTCCATCAGGCCCGGTTGTAAAACCGTCGTTGGAGCAGTCGCCACAGCTCGTGCTGAGATTATTTAGAGTGGCCTGTTGTTACGTACAACTTCCTGCCTCTCATTGTTTTCGGTTCCAACAAGAAGTAGATTATTAACGCATTGACGGCCGCTGTGACGTGCGTGCGACTTTGTACAGCTATTTTCTGGAAATGGTTTCTTGCCGTCGTTTCGATGTTTCTATACTGATGCATACCGATGCTATTTTTAAAGAAATATTGAAAATAGTGTAACAGTGATCTTAATGCTTTTCCTATTGTGGGAATGGTGACTCGTCCCTCGGATTATTAAACAAGTGACTCGTTCTTGTACTTCGTTTAATATAAATGTTATTATTCGTTGGTCGCACAGATATTGGTAGAACGGTGAAACGACGAGCAGTCGAGTAACATTGTCTTCGCGTTTTGAAAAATCTACGTTGCGATTCACGTTTCTTGGAAAATCGTTCGATACGAGAGAAAAGAATGCAAGAATGAAGGAAAGTCATGTTGAGCCAACGAGTAGTTTATCGAAGCAACGAGTGCTTCTAATTCTCGTTATTCGTTTCGTTTTAACGCGTCATCGATTGGTCGTGCGATGAAACGTCGGCAATCTCGACGGAACTGGTCGTGACATTCACGTCGCCTCGTGGAAAAAGTGAAATCAAAACGAGTAATGGCTGTCCGTTTAACCGTAGCCTGATCGTTGATTTATTACGACGTTAATTGTTCGATTTCCAGTTAATGATAACGTTAAAGGAGACGACCATTGTCACAAATTTATCACCCACTTAAAAAGAAAAAAAAAGAAGAACAAAAGAAAACAACAGAAAAAGAAAAGAAAAAAAGAGAAAAATCAGAAAAATATATTGGACGATAACATTGTTTCTTTTCCTCGAGAGAGAGAGAGAAAGTCAGCTATGTTAGATTTCGATAATTTTAACATCCAACGTACGAAGTGTTGTTCGAAAACAGCGAAATAGAACTCTGGCCCAATCCACGCGTAGAAACGGGATTTATTTCCGGCATGACAACAATCCCGCGTAATCCAGCATCCCTACAAACGTAAAGGCAACACGATGAAAAGAAAATCCGATATCAGGGCTTTAACCGTACAGCGAAGATTTAATTATCCACGAACAGATGTGAAATCGTTGCTTTGTTTGAAAATACACGTGGAGCTGTTTTTTGTTTTCCTTGGAACAATTTAATGACCGTTAACGATTGTTGTCTAGAATCGCACATGTTTTTTTTCTTTCGATTATTGTTTCTTTAATTGTTCGTTCTTAGCAATTAAAATATCGAAGAATTATATTCTTCTTTCTGCATCTTATCAAATCGGATAAGAAAATAAGAATTTTTCAATAGCCAGAATTCTTGAATGTTTAACCATATTATTTAAGCAGTAATTAAAAAGAAAGAATAAAATAAAATAAAATTAGTGTGCAATTGATCAACACGTTACATCTACTGGTATCGTGATTTTTTCCAATTATTTTATCTGATAACAGTATACGTCGATACGATACACTGAAAAATGTTCTCTATTGCACGTGGCTACTCATAATTCAATGAAATTTGTTAAGGCTACTCGATGCAGCGTGATAACGGGATTAAATCTGATCTAGGGAATTTAATCAGGATTGAACATAGGTTTAAACGAAGTTATACGCGATAGTCTCGCTTTGCACTGATATAACGTATCGTCGACGTGATTTAATAGGATCGTACGTCTCCGCATAATTTCGACAGGGAAAATTCTGTACCGAAATTAGGTTTCGATTAGTGATGTATAGGTAACTCAATTTTAGGGAAAATTCTTTACGTTGGATGCGTGGCTTACACGAAACTATTCCATGAACTTATCACAAGATACGCTGTCATTCTTGTGCTAGTATAATTTTTAGAATCTTTAACGTAGAATCGATAACGTTCTGTCTGAAAAAGTACGTAATTTATGGCAAACTAACCGTTTTTATATTATCGCGTACAAGTAAATAATAATTGAAGTATTTAAAGAAGTCGATGAATTCGAGGAATGAAAATATTCTCCGATATTAAACGGATGTAGTCGAAGAATCGATTAAATTCACGAATGAACGGAATCAATTTTTCACGGTATAAATGAAAATCATTGTTTAATATTCAAACGTTCCTACATAATTGGTGGTTAATATTTTTCATTGCCGGAATAATCAGTAATTAGCTAATGAAGCGATAAAGAAATTTTAAACGTTTATCACTGCGTTCGTAGGACGTATAGAATCGTTGAAGAACTGAATTAGAATAAATTAAAAGATTTGTACGTATAAATTTTTGCAGCGAATCGGATAATACGATTCGTTCAAACTTTTAGCTACGACCTTAACACTTTGCTGACCGGTGGCGAGTTAACTCGTCTTTTCATACCCAAACGTTGCTGACCGGTGACGAGTCAACTCGTCTTTTCGAACCTAAACGATAAAACGGCTATTCAAACAAGATATTACACAATAAAAAAAGCCTAATATCACAAATTACGTTGATAATAAAAATCAGGTTTCCAAATTCTCCAAAATAAATGCTTTCTTCGGCAATCGTGATAAAATTTATTACAGTTTATTTAGAACGTTTTACTTCCATATTCAATTACAAAATAATAGCCGGTGACACGACATAGTTTCTGTGTAAAATTCCCGATCAACAAAGTGTTAAATTCAATGAAATATGCATACCCACGGCTCTGAATCATTCTGTATAATAATACTGCATTATCTTCAATACAGTATCTTAAATGGAATTTACGACATTGAGGTATCTACTTGTCGACATTTGATAAAGATGATTACTTTCAAGATCGATTACTTCTGTTCGACGCGATAAATCAAACTTTTCCACGGAATCTTTTTGACAAGCCGGACGAAAGTTCGTAATCTTACGATTCGGTGGAGCGTTACAACAAAAAATTACCAGTTCTAATCAATTAAACAGAAACGTCAGTTACACCAGGTTGCGAGTGAACAATTTAGTAATCGAATATCGTGGTTTCGTCCACGGTTACGAGCTCAATTACGATTATTTCACGAACGGTACGTACCTTAATTTCTCGTATCACGTTTTTGTTATTGTAGTTCAGATCTGGTTGTTCCGGTGCGAATTGGTGAAGATAATACGCTTGTCGTTCCTCTCGCCACGTCCAAGCTGGTCCACCAAACACGCTCACCTGCGTACGAACGTACGTTTGCAAAATTACAAAGTGCAGAAAAAATGACAAACTTTGGTGGAAACTTTGTTAACGCTGTGCCAACGCGAGAACGTAAACAATTTTTAATTAAATTTAATTAATTATATAAAACAATTTTATACGTTACCACTTTTAATTACGAAACAGTTTCTCAGAACGTGAAAGTGTGTTTCTAAACGATAGCGTGTTATTGTTCGGCGTTCAAATTCTGATTCTATCTCTTGACAAATTTTCGAACCGATAGTTGAAAGGAGTTCGAATTAAACCGTAAGAAATACACAGAATCGTGCGAAGCTGTTTCCAGTTTCGAACGATTTAATTTCTGACTGGAAACAATAATGACGAATGAAAACGTGAAAAGTTCAGAATAAAAACACTGGGCAATTTGTTTGAAAACGAAAAAGAGTTGGGATATCGCTGTTTCGTTCACAGCGATTATAGCTTGCGTGTAAAGTAATTTTTAACTGCCTGTAAATTGGACCAATTAAAAGTAAAACGTAAACAATGCAACAGTTATACACATCAAGCCTAATTGCCAATTTCTGTTTCCACATTGTTCCACAGGATTATATTACGATTTGTACCTTGAATGGTACTGAAAAGAAAGAGAGAAAAAGAAATGGCTGTGACTACGAAATTTCATAATTGGAATACACTCCCGTTCGTCGGTTGTGAACAATCTTTTATGATCGATAACAGCGAAACTGTAACGGCTGACCGTTTAATTGAATCCAGTCTCTGTACGTTTACAAGCGAAAGAGAAATGTAAATTTCCAACAAAAAGGCATTGTTTGAACGGTGGATATGTTTCTCGTGAAATATTGAGAACAAATGAAATAAATGTATGCAGCGTGAACTGATCTTTTCGAGAAGAAACAACGAACGAAAGTGCGACACGTTCGTACGAGAATTAGTATAAAATTTATATAAACTGAATTTATATAAAAAGCTTCTCGCGTATCCGACAGACTGTTTCGCTTCTTACATTCTTGGACGAGCTTGTTCAAGCTCGCATCAGTTCGAAAATGGAATTTTTCTTATTCTCTTAACCCTCTATAGCCCGAATTTTGTCTACTTATCAGAGGAAAAATTACGATTGATTACAGTTTTTCACTTTGATTTGAAAATGTTTTAATAATTACTGTAGATGGATCGTGGTGCCGCTACAATAATACAGTAATCAAATTTAATAGTGCAGTGATAACTGAAGAAAATTAATTTTTTCAAATATAGATACATCAGTTTGTAACTTTCAAGTCACTTAACTAGTTCATATTCGGTAATATAAATTTAAAAACTGTCAATAATTTGGCTGAATTTTCACATTTTCATTGCCAGTAAGATATCTGGATAGAAAATTTTCCATTAAAATAACATTTTAATGCAAAAGAATGTGTTTCGTATCCCAAAACTGAAAACAATGGAACAAAGTTAAATGTCGAGTCTGGCTCGACATAAGACCGCAAAGGGTTAAAGTAATAATTGCTATAGATGAATCGTGGTATCGCTGCAGTAATACGGTAATCAAATTTAATAGTGCAGTGATGACTAAGTAAAATCAATTTTTTAAAATACAGATACATTAATTTGTAACTTTTAAGTCACAAGGTTCCATAGAGGGTTATATATTACTTTCTTACTTCAAATATTATTCTTTCTTTCCTGCAATAATACCCATGAATTATAATGAAACCATCGTATAATTTAAAACGCGCTCACCCAATTGTTCGGTGGAGAAACGGTTCCATTTTCCAGCACTCGCCCCCTGCGCCAGACATAATAATCGCTGTAAGGCTGAACGTTCTGCAAGCTCTTCTGGAACCATTCGTGCTTGTTCGAGGAATGATTCGGAACCAAATCGAGAATCACCTTCAGTGACTTATTATGCGCAGCCTCCACTAGATTCTCGAAATCCGATGTGGTGCCGAAAATAGGTTCGATGTCGATGAAATTCGAAATATCGTAGCCGAAATCGACCATAGGGCTAGGATAAATGGGTGACAACCAGAAGGCGTCGATATTTGACTCTACCAGATGATCCAGCTTACTCGTGATACCTGCGACAGGAAAGAAATCGATTCTTTATAGATGGTTTTATTCTCTCTGTGGATGCATTCTGAGAAACTTGTGAGAAACATTTGGTGGAGAACTATCGTTGAATATTTATTTGTAAAATAAATTCAACAGAGTTTTAACTAAGTATATTTACAAATATCTATTAACCCCTTGACTACTAAAGGCGTATATATACGCTTTCACAAGTCTATCAACATATACGAGAGCCGTAAATATACGCCCTCGCGTATCCATCAATATAATACGAAAGCCGTAAATATACGTCCTCTGCATTTTTTTTACCATAACATCTTTATTGTTTTATCGATTGATTTAACGTGGAATATAACAAGTCGACCAAAATCGACTGGCGTTTAAGGTGTTAAACGACAAACTTTCTATCCGCAATGCAAATATCGTAAAAAGATATTCTACCAACATATTTTTCCAAGTACAATTTTATCCGAAAAAAATTCTTNTAAAATGTCAAAGGGTTAAAGTAAAAAATTATATTTACGATAAAACAGAAAGCGACGAAGTAAGCTTGAATCAACGTGAAAAAAATTCAACTCAACTGGAAAGAAAATGAAAAGAAGATGAATTCAAATTTGGAACAGTAATTTGAAACATTTCCACGAATGTGTATAGGTCTCTCGAAAGGGAAGTTGGAACAATCAAATATGGCGTCGCAATTTCCCATCGAATCCACGGAGGATCGAAGCAAAATTTCCCTGTTTCAACTTTGCCTTTTGTCACGTGCTAAGTTTCTCATTAGAATTTTTATTAGTCGAGTTTTGATGGCAGTCTGGTCGCGATGGGAGATTGTGATTGAACTACTGGTTGAAGCAGCAAGGTCGCTAATACCGGACAACCACTGTCGTGCAGTAAGTACAGTTGGCACCCTCGATGAACGTTGTTCGACGTTCGATTGGTAGGATCGTAAACTCGATTATAATTGCGCTTCCACAATTGTGCGATCAATTGCCCTCATGGACGATAAATAAAGCGAACGCGAAACCGTCCACTGTTCGAGAATTTATTGCTCGATAAAATCTCGTTAATGAAATTATTAATCAGAGGCATTGAATTAAAGTGCAGCTCGATTTAACCTGTGCATGGTTCGAAATCTATCGCGTCCATAAGCTCTCTCTCTCTCTGTCTTAAATAATAAAACATTTTGCAAACGTTGATCTGTCGCACGCTACGTAGAAACGAAGCACATGCTGCAATATGAGAAAACTAGGACAACATGTTCAATGACTGGATTCAACGTACGATAAAATACATAAAATGCGACGGAATTTTTCGCTACTTTGAGAAGTGATAATAATCACGGTTGTTAGAAGAAATTTTCTTAACGCTCGACACATTGTAGTCTGTTTTGCATGAAAATTCTCCCGTCTCGTATAATAACTCGTATTAAATTGACCCTTTCGCTACGAAGAGCGTATATGTACGCCTTTAAAAATGAAGCAATCATTTGATAAAAGCGTTTGATAAAAACGTTTTCTGTACCATAGAATTATTTATATTTTCATTTACATACGATCTACCATCATTCATTAAACAGTTCAATTTTGCTTAAATTTTGCTATGTATATTTTTATTACATCAACAAAAATTGTATCGATTAGTATACCAAGAGCTCTTTCAATTCTGAGAGCACCGTAGCGAAAGGGTTAATGCAACTTTGTACGCTATTTTCTACTATACTGTATCAAACGTTTTGTTCGTTAAAAAAAGCCCTACCAATTGACAAATAAATAGGTAAATGAACGAACTGAAACTTCGATCGACCGAAATTCCAAATTTTAGCATACTTGTTTCACAGTAACGTTCGTTGAAGCGACGAAACGCTTGAACACCTCCAAATACCCAATTTTCGTCGCTTGTCATCCATTTTGCATCCGGAATGAAGCTCGAGTGGCAAACTTTTTAACAAGAAGCCGAAGGAAATGTCCCAAAGAAGTGGCGGCAGCCGTTTCTGGATCGCGAAGGTATTTGAGAAAGTTGACAAGTGAAATTCTCGCTGCCAGGCACCAAATATCCCATGGACATCGCGCGACGATTATAATTGGCGAGCAGATTGACGTGGCTGCGTCGATACTGGAACCGATACGCGGCTGCTTCCGTTCACGCTCTTAGGCCAGTTTTACCTTCGAGTGAAAAAAAAGTGAAAGGCCGGCTGATCGAATCTGGATCCCGATTCGTATCGTGAATTTTGGCCAATTTGATGTACAGCTGTCTTCTCGTCGTACATTTTGTGGCGAACGCTGATTTCTGGTTCGTCGGTGGCTTAGAAATCGCATTAAATAATTCATTATAATCGAATTCGAAATAAAGTATTGTAGAGATGTTAGGTTGCTGGCGGGTGTCTCGATGAAAACTTGCCAANATATATATATATATATATAAATCATTAAGTACAATTTTCTAATATTTTTGAACGTATCGAGCGCGTACATAAATTCTCCAATTTATTTAGCACGCTTAACCCTTTGCCCTATAATCACGAGTCACACTCGTGGCGCCGATTCTGGATAAAATACAATAAAAACACACAGTATTTATGATAAAGTTCAATTTTAGCTTTAACTGTAATTTTTATTTACAATATTGAAAGTTAGCGAATACAAAATACGTGTAACATTTCAATACTTTGCGTTTGACAGAGTGTCAAAGACGTGAATAACTATTGCTAATATGTATGAAGATTGAAGAAATCGTAAGCGAATGGGTTAAAAAAGAATCGAACATTTCTAACCGCACGATACACACAAAAAACAGAAACATTTAAAAAAAAAAAAAGAAAAAAATATTGTCAAAAAGCAACGAACCATTAAGATCCCCAGCACCGTCTCCATTGCTGTCCATGAAACTCCAAGGATATATCTGATAGAGCGATAAGTCGATGACTTTTCCGATCGGTTTTTCACTGTCCGTTTGCCATGCGACGACCAGAGACAATGGCATTACACAAAACACTATTATCGCCCTCATGTTCCCTGAACACACAAAACGCATCGCTGAATATGAAATTAGTCGGTTAATTAATTGCGTGACTTCGAGCCTGGCGCGCTCTGTGCACAATGCTCGTTGCCACGTAGTTCGATACACGGTTTCGTTGATTCCGCGATAAACGAGTCAATTTTGAACTTCGAAACCGCGAATGCTTGGTCACAATTTTTTCGGCGGCTCAAAT